>SNQJ01S0070019.1:58407-79657 GCA_010110895.2 Picea sitchensis
AGGGCATCTGCATCTATTTGACCTTCAAATATGGGAATATCAAAATTAACCTGTACCTTGAAAGGTGAGGTGCCTCCAAAGTGGTCTCTTGATGAATATGCGCCTGATGCTATTGGGAGGCGTTGAAGGATGTGGGAAAAATTCTCCATCATTTCGTCCCTCTGTCGCGTGAGAGCTTGCTCAAGCAACATACTGATAGGATCGTCTGTTTCTTGGGTATGCAAGAGCGATTTTCCTCAAGAGAGACAAGCTCGAGACCCAACTTGCTATACTCTGACCTCGTCAGGGACATGCACTAAAAAACGATCAAGAGCAGCGTTCTCTAATACCACTGATCCGGATTATTTTCGGCAAGAAATGAGAGCGGAGATATAACACATAAATATTTAGAGATATTGCAAGAGAGACAATAATATAACAGAGATATAGCGGAAATAAAACAAGAGTCAAAGATATACAGTAATACATGATTTCTATTAACGAAATAAATGTACAGAGACTGTAAAATACAGAGTGAAAGACTCGCTAGAATGGTGGTAGCTTATCTCTGATAAGAGATGTGACGGCTACTCGCATCCATGAGAAGATGATCATTACAATGAGTCTCTAAGGGCATTTTTAACATAAGTAAAATCCAAAACCCTAACCCCGGAAGATGAAAAGCCAAAAGGTTTGTGGGCCCCGATGGGGGTAGTTGATACGTCAACTTCCCAGGGGCATAACTTTTGCATATGATCTCTATTTGGGGCGCTCAATAGCTCGTTGGAAAGATATATCCAAGAACTACAACTTTTGGGTGAGAAACATCAATCTACAAACCATGTTGCTCCCTGATTTCTAAAAAAACATCATTTAGGGCCTCAAAATGGCCCCGGAAGTTAAAAACTGCTAAAAATAGTAAATTACCAAAATTGCCTGAAACATATTTTGGGCCAGTTGGAGAAGGTGGGTGGCCACCGATATCCACCTAGATCAGTGAGAAGGGGCATGAGGGGACACCATTAATGAGGATGGAGAAGAAGGTTGAAGAGGTGAGTTTCAAGATTGAGATGACCCATTTAAGATCAAAGCAAAAAGAAATAAGGGTTGAACCCATGTAATCCCAACTAAGTTTGTCAAAATATTTTCAAAGATCTAACTTTAGGAGCATACCTGGAGTGCTGGTGATTTTTAGGGAGTGAATAACTTCATGTTCTAAAATGATACTATCCAGGATTTGTCTGCCCTCAACATAACCAGATTTATCATGAGAAATTATGAAAGGAAGAAAAGGCTCCAAGCGATGATCAATTACCTTCGTTCTTAGTTTGTAGATTACATTGCATAGAGAAATGGGCTTGAATTGTTTTGGTTGCTCAACATGTTCCTCTTTTGGGATTAAAGTGAGAAAGGTTGCATTGAGGGTCGAGAGTACTCACCCTGATTGTCTGGAGTTCTCGATAATTTCCCATAACTCCTCTCGTATCATGCTCCAACAGTGATGAAATAATTCAACCGTGAAACCATCGGGACCAAGGTCTTTGCCATCAGGAATGTCCCAGAGTTCCTGGACCACCACTTCCTACATAATTGGCCTTAGAAAAGCCTCATTTTGATCCCTGGTAATGCTAGCAGGAATATTCTTTATAATATTGTCAATGGCTAGGGTTCTGTCCCTTAGGGGTTTAGAGAGGAGTGTCTTATAATAGGTAACTAGTTCATGTTTGATTTCTCCATGGTTATGTAGATCATGATCATGTTTGGATTTTAGATGGGAAATATGGTTGGTGTGTCTTCGTTGGAGCATTGATTTGTGGAAGAAATTTGTGTTTCATTCCCCCTCCTTGAGCCACTAGATCCGCGACTTCTATTACCCCAATATTTATTCCTGTGAATGACGCTCCTTGATCTGATTGTTAAGGTTGGTCTCTTCCTTTTTAAGTTGCTCCATGAGACTCTGGTTCCCGATTTTTTGCTGGAGAGATTGCATTTGTTGGTCAAGAATACTTTGAGCCTAGAATATGTTGCCAAAGGTTTCTTTGTTCCATCTTTTGAGGCGTTGCTTGAATTTCTTTAGTTTTTGTTGTAATTTGAACATGGGAGTGCCTTTATGGATGACCGCCACCTCCCACCACTATTGGGCTTTCGCTTGGAAGTTTGGGTGTGTGAGCCATAAATTTTCGACGTGAAAAGGATTCTTCCAAGAAGTGCCACTGATGTCCACCCATAACTAAATGGGCCAGTGGTCAGAGCCTACTACATCCAAAACCTTGATCGTCAAGGATAGCCCCTCCATCATTAGGGGTTCTGAAAGGAGGAATTTAGCGAGGAGGAAAGCAACCTGTTGAGAGCCAAATCTGCGATTAGATAAGCTATAGGGGCCATTTTGGGTTTCAATGTCGATAAGTCCCAACTTGTCAATCACGGCTTGGAATTGGCTATTGTCGTTGTCCAATCTTTGTATCTCGCCTCCCTTTTCTTCCAAGTTGCAGATCAGGTTGAAATCACCCCTGATAATCCAACGGTAATTTCCGATGTGGTTTCCTATCCAATCCAAGTGCTGCAAAAAGGGTGTTTTTTCCCTCTGAGAAGCGGGACCATACACATTGGTCAAAATCCTGTTTTATTCAAGCCTATGACTCAAAAAGACTTGGAAATGGTTCATTTGGAGGTACAGAAGTCTTCTAGAATAATAGTGTTGGGATTCTATAGGATGGATAGGCCTCCAGCTATGCCACTCTCATTCATTCCCATAGCTTGTGCTTGTTTCTAGCATCATGTGAGGAGTTGATCAGCTTCAACTCCTACACATTTTGTTTCTTGCAGAAAAAAAATATATGGTTGTTCTTCAATGATTTGATCTCATAGCACGCTTTTATTACTACGACCATTGGGACCTCTAATACTCCAAGAGAGGATCTTCATGATGAGGGGGAGGGAGAGGGGGAAAGTTGTTTGATATCAGTTGAATCTGCCCTGATTTTACCAATAATTGACCTATTTCTTGGATAAGTTGTTGTGTGGGCTTCCTTCCATGCTTTATTTCATCCTTTGGGGTTTTATGTTGATCTTTCGAAGTCCCATGTTGAATTCCCAAGCTAGAATTAGCTCTGGTCGAGACACTAGCTGAGGAGTTTAGGAAGAACTTTTGCACTTTGTCCAGTTGGTTAGAGAGAATGGTGTATAACTCTTTTTTCTTGTATGCCTGCTCCAAATGAATTAGATCGATTTCGGCTAGATCCTAGTCTTCAAGGTCCATTTAGATATCCCCTTTGTCCCCCTCCAATCCCACTGCCTTCGGGGTTCATGAAGGTGGGTGTGCCACAGATTTTCCATTGGAGTTCCCTGAGAGGGGCACTGCGTGGGCGGGGGCCTAAGGATGGTCAATATCCTTGTAGACTTGTTGAAGGGCATCAAAGGAATTGTTGGTGGAGGGGCCCTTTAAGCTATAAGGGATGACTTTCTTGGTTGGTTTCTTGTGACGACCTGGAACCTGCATGAAACCCTCTTTGTTCTTTTCTGTGTCAGAGTAATCTGCCTTGTTTGGGTTGTTGAGGGGGAATTCCCTGAAGATATTTCCATTTTCATGACATTTCTGACAGCGGAAGGGTATATGCTCGTAATCGATGGTTTGAGACTGTTATAGCGCAAGTTGTAGGTTGGGAAAAACCTAACCCAACCATGAAACAAGCGCTACAACTTGGGAATCCTACACCCAATGTCACCTCGATGTAGGTCCCACACTTCAAGGGTGACTAGCTCACTCTAGGGAGGCGATCACAGTGACCCTAGGGGGATTGAGATGGAGGTAGAGGGAAATTGAATTAAAGCCCATAGAGGTCAATTCTAAGTGGAATGAAAGGTAGGGAGAGATGCCTTGCAAGTCAAGTAATTGCTACCCCACAAGTATAGTAATTTTCCGGATGATTGTACATGCCCGAGACACAAGAAAACACACTTTGCAATGATATATGTTAGTTGGATCAGCAACTTAAGCTTGTTATTCCTAATTTGAAGCACTATGTATCATCTTATATCATCAAATAAAACATCTAAAATCAGCATATAAAGATCTAGGCTAGTTAGGTAAATCAACATCAAACTTAGCAATGAATATAGGTTGAAAATTGGCACTTAAGAAGCTAGATAAGATGGTTGTTGTAAACATGTGTTTTCTGCATAAAATTGCAGATTTATGGCTGTAGCATTTAGTGGCAAGCAGCAGCAAAATCAACCATGAAAATTTTCCAAGAACTAGCTCAAAATATGCGCCCTAGTTAGGAGAGTAAATGAGCAAAGTTAGAGAGTTAGTCTAGGGTTAGTTTAGGAGTTATGAGAGTGTTAGTAGCTAGGGTTATGCAGCCCTAATGGCTGTAGGTTAAATTTTGTAACAACAATTAGAGTATTGGGAGAGAGGGGATGCCCTAGTGGGGGAAGACTCCTCTCAATGAGACAAATCAACTTCAAGCAAGAGACTTTTCAAAAGGTCAAAAATTAGGTTTCCCAAGGCAATGATTTTATATCTCCAATGCAAAAGAGTATGACTAGTGCCTTTGCTATTGGGTTAATGGAGTCAAACTGAGCTTACAGAAGCTACCTATTTGGAGATGTAAGCCATTTTACTTCACAAGGAAAGTTTTTCTAGGCTAGGGTTTAGACTAAAAGTGTGTATGCCCTTATACTTCTCTTAGCAAACCCTTACAAAATCAATGAGATGAAGCAAATAAAATGGTGAAGACTATGGCGTGGGTGTATTCCCTTATACTTCACACCTAGCTCCTAGCATAACAATACTTGACTTGAAGAAAATGATAGAAAGAGAGTAAAAATCATACCAAGATCAAGAGAAATGCTAAGACAATCCACCATAAGAGTTATAAAAGCAACATCCAAGACTAGCGCTAGACTTCCATCAACCATTCACCAATAGATATCCATAAAAAAAAATGCACAAGAGCTAAAAAGATCCAAGATCGCTGAAAATTTTAGACCAAGTCTCTCACTAGAGGGAGAGTTATGATTTAAAATGAGATCTTATGATCTCTATTTATACTAAAAGTAGCTAACATAGTTTATCCACAAATTAAGGAGTAAAACACAAGATTAGGGGTCAACAACCCTAATCTTTCCCCCTTAACAAAGTAATATTAAACAATTCACTTAAAATTTCACTTTTTGCACAAATTAAACCCTAATTTAGGAGGACGTCACCCCTCTAGTGGACGTTTTGCCACTTTAAGGAAGTCATTGGTGTTGGAGAAGCATGGATAGGCCTCCAAAGGCCACATGTCAAGCATCTAGATGATCTCATCATGGTAAAGACCCTTTTCTCCTCAAAACGTCCAAGTGTAAATGATTGGCACATCACCACCATGCCCTAACCCCTAAGATCTTGATGTCAAGCTCAAAAGTGGAACGTTTTACCCGTCCTAGAAAAATCATTTGGCAAGCAAGGGGTGGGATAGGTTTTCCAAGTCATCATCAAGGTCATCCAAGCTTGATCTCTCTCATATGGCATGTGGGCCCCTAGCATCCAACATGTGGGCTTGTAGCCCCATGGAAGCCCGAGCTAGGATTGTTCTTCCAAAACTGTCCACCAACTAGGTCCTGCCAAGACAAATGAACACGCCCTCCAAGGATCTCAAGTCATAACATCATGATAAGTGAATCCAATCAATAAATAAGCCATCTCAACATGTGCATAAAACATCACCATATCAAACAATTAACAGCTCAAAGACATTATGTGACTTGTCAAGCTTAAATATGGGAGGGTTGACGAGGTGTCATATTAGGTAGATCTTTCCCTAGATGAAGGAGAGCTTCCAAGAGGTCCCTCTCTAAGCCATGTAAAGTGTATGAAGTGGTAGGGGTCAAGACTCAATGGGCATAGGGCTCATGACATACAAGGGGTCGTCGTGTCTCATTCATGGATGCCTTTGTAGAGGATGTGTGGTACCTTTGTTCGCAATGCACTTTTTCCAAGCCCATTAATTGCCTCTTATCTTTCTTTCTTTATATTTTATTTCATAATAGCATAAGGAGAGATTGAAGGTTAATGCCCTAGCGTGGTGACCAGGTGATGGCAATGTCACCCACAAACACCTAATGGAAATGATAAGGTTGGCTCGTGATGAGACCCCCTTTCTCTCATCCATGTAAATGAGAGCCATTGCCATGGTTTGGTGACCAAATGATGACAATTTTATACCACTAGATATCCATGGACGTGATAGGTCGGCTCATGATGAGACCTCCCATCCTTCAACTAACCTTTCAAGCATTGTTTTTATTATATTGTGGGTCCTCTTTATTCAAAGATAAGTGTTTCATTTCTTTCTTGGGTGATCCCTGGGCGAAGCATCTAGAAGGTTTATATAATTCTTTTATCTTTTACCTAACACCAACCTCTCTGGGCCTTTATCCCCTTCTTCCCATAGAATGAGGGGCAACCCCTTCTTGGGTCAATATACCCTAAAATCCCAAGAGATAAGGAAATGGAGGGGAATAATGATGGAAAGTGGTAAGTATGGTCGAGAATGGTATGATGGCTCATTAAGGGAGTTCCCAGTGGCAAACCCATCCCCAAGGAAAACCACTTACTAGGGCACAATGTCAACCACCAAGGCAAAGCAGGGAAAAAGGCATAATGTCCAAGCACATGTCATGAAACCTAGAGCAATCTAAGATACAACATAATAAAATGGCTTAAATATTGAAATGATGCTCACCATAATACTGACTTGTACCTCATGGAGCAAGGCCCACTGCCCTCCGGAAGCCAGCTGGTGTGGTGGATGCCATTTGCAAACCTATGACCATCTATGGTGGTGAGTGGGTTTTCCATTTGTGCAAAGGGTATTCCTAGTCATGTAGTCTCTCGACACTCTATATCTGCAACCTGAGGGCTTCGAGACATCATCTCCTTAGTTATCCAAAAAATGGGGATAACAAAGACCATTCCTCATCCTAATATTCAAAAGTAATAGAGGCAGGAAGTGGTTTAGAAATATTTAAATACACACAGATGTGAGCATATGAGGTATACCTTCTTTGTCTAGCGGCCTCCGACGCCTTGACTTAAACTCATATAGTATTGTCGATGCTCGCCAGAATCTCTTCCAACCAGAATTCTTGCGGTAATGATTAGAGTCGCATCCAGACGGGCGCATGTGAGAAGTCTTCCTTTTCTGGGCGGAATTTCTCTATCTAGAAGCACAAAAAAAAGTCTTGTTGAGTTGAAAAAATAAGGGCCTCCATCAAATATTCGATTTCGATCCTCGAGATTGTGGAAAATGATGGTAAAGAAGCCTTTGGAGACCAGTTGTAGTTCATAGTGGCCTTTGGGTCTCCACGGCTAATGAATCCATTTCACTAGATCCTACTCTGAAGGCCATAGGCCCAGAAATTTGCCCGCAATGCATAATCTCGCATGTATTCTTTTTGGTCTTTGATTATAGGTGTGCTTATCACATATTTGGAGCCATGGGCGTTTTGGGTAGACATTTTTCTAGTTCCCATATGTGAGTATGTGAGTTTCTTTTGCATGGGTTGGTCCGAGATCAATTTCCATAGCTTTTCCTTTTTGTGATCCTTCAGCCCATAGTGTGTTGCACAGTTTAGTTGGTGGCTCAAAGTACGATCGTTTGAAATGCCCACCACTCACATCAGGTGAGGCTACTTGACTGTAAGAGGGGCCACGAGGCCCCCCTTTTGAGGCGGCCATGGATGAACCAAGACTAAGCATCCAAACTCATAGGAGCGAGGTTTTCCAAAACCCTAGGTGAGAGAAAAAAACCCTAGCAAAGCGCAGTCTCGAAAGAAGGATGGATTCAGAATTTTACATTCCAAGAAAAGTTTGAAAGTAGATATTGTACTATCTTAATTTTAATATATGATGTGGATAAATCATTAAGTTATGCTTTCAATTATGTTGTCAATTTCATGGTTATTACTTGTATCAAAGAGAAAAATCTAAACTAAATTGTTGAGATGAAACTTCATACATTCAAAGCTTAGTTTTCTTACAGAAAAACATAAATAAAAAGTGTTATTTACAGTAGTTTCTTACAGTGGTAAATAAAAACTAGGGCCTAGGCCTACTACTCTAGGCTTGACTGAAAGATATACCTTATGATTTCAAGGCAAACCTAAAACCTTGAACATTCAACCTTGAAACCCTTGATTACAACCCTTAAATAACCAGAAATAACCCAGACCCCTCAAACCTGTGGAAATAAACTGAAATAACCCAGAAAGAACCCAAAAACCCTAAGGAAAGTATCCAAAAAAAGCCCAAGAAAAAGAAAGAGAAGAGTACTACTAACTTATTCCAACTTCCCTCCCCTTGTTCCGACGACTTAATCTATCTAGTGCAAAAGATAAAAGAATTATAAAGATTATATATATACACATTAATAAAACATTAATTATAATAAAAAATTTATACATAATACATATAATTAAAAAAAACCATTACATAAAAAAAAAAAACACAAAACCCAAATATATATTCTATATATATAAATATATAATTATATTTATATTTATATTAAAAAAATATATATTACAAATAAATTTTTAAAATTTGAAATAATTCATCAAAATATATTATTGTATTTGATCAAATTTAAATGTTTTATGTATAAATGTAAAAAAGAAAAAATAAGCTACATAAACTCAATGCTTAAAAGATGGATACGGACATATATTTATGTTACCCATCAAGATACTTAAAATAAATTGTAAATTTATGTCATTTATATGTCAACAATTTTTCCACGATTTTGTGGATTGTGACATATTTAGTGGCTCCTTTATTTTAGTGTGTTGTTAAAATAAATTACATAATGTGTGGATATATATAAATGTAATTAATTTTATGTAATTCTTTGAGAGTTGTTATAAATCCATGTAATTTAATAGAGATAAATAGTTTTGAGAGAGGTTGAGTGTGTAATTTTGGTTTGGTTGATGTAATATCTCTTTTGAAAGATAAAAGGAGCGTTGTTAAGCGTCAGTGGCACTCCCCCTTCCACTAAAACAAAGTGCCATTATCCACGTCGACGCACCCAAGGCAGCCCTAGAGAAGCGTTGGTCTCAAAGTCGACGCTCCCTTTCAAGCTCATAGGAGTGTTGGTCTCATTGGAACGTTGACCGTTCAATCAAGTTATGTAAAGGTCGTGGTATGCGTGGAGGGTATTCTTAATGCGTGGACGGTGCTTTTAAAGAATCATTTTTTATATTTAAATGAGTGTTTAATGACTCCAGGATGTTATACTGTTAATATTTGAGATGGACGAAGGGTAAAAGGTTTAAAGTGTTTTTTTATATTAAATATTTTTTAAAACCTTTTATTTAATATTTGAGTTAAACATTTTTTTTATTCCACTTTAAAAATAAAGATTATATTTTCACATTTTTTTTTAAATAGCTCAGTTTATAAGTTGTGGTATTTGGAGCGATTTTTTTGCAGGTGGAGAAGGTTCAGAGCTCGAAGTTTGAAGTGGAAAAGTTCAGTGGCAAAAACAATTTTGAGCTATGAAAGCTTAAGATCTAGAATTTGTTGGTGCAACTAGGGTTGCAAAAAGCGCTAGCGGGTAGGACAAAGAAACTGGGGAATGGGTAGAACTCGACACAAAAGAACTCAGTACTATTCGTCTATGTCTCGAAGATAATGATCTATTTAATATCATAGGAGAGGATACAATGGTAGGCTTATGGAACAAAATGGAAAGCATGTATATGACGAAGTCATTGACGAGCAAAATCTTCTCGAATAAGCAATTCTACAATTTGTGAATGAAAGAAGGTACGAGAATTGCAAACCATTTAAATACCTTTAAAACCCTTATAGTTCAGTTGACTAGTATGGAAGTTAAATTCGAAGATGAAAATAAGGCTATTACACTTTTGTGCTCATTTCTGGAGTCTTGGGATAGTTTATTCACCTCTATTAGCTTTAGCTTAACAGATGTTTTAGATTATGACTATGTTGTTGGAGCTTTGTTAGCTGAGGAGATGAGGAGAAAATCGAGTAAAGAAACCTCAACTTCAGAGGTGATGCTGGTCAGAGGTCGACCCAAAGAAAAAGAGAAGAATCAGATAGCTTCTTCACGATCTAAGTCAAGGCGCATAAAGGGTAGAGTAAAATGTTGGTACTGTGGCAAAACAGGGCATCTCAAGAAAGATTGTTGGAAAAGAAAAGAATCTAAGTAGAACTCTACGAAAGAAGCAAATTTTGTTGATGAATGAAACTATGTGAGACATTCTCCAGCTTACAAACCTGTGAGGTGTGGATCATTACAGCTATATGAAGTATTTCTCTCAGCTTACAAACCTGAGAGAAGGACCCTAAGAAGGGTACGTGGTTCATGCCTGAGACAAAGCTAGGAATGTAGAGATGACCTCCTCCATTCAGAGAATGAGAAGAACTCCAGATGATTGTCCAGTGGGAAAGGTGATCTGATGAATTGGATGTGCATGTGGTTGAGCATAAGGTGAACGTGTGAAATCCCAAAGTGTTGGGTGCATCATCACGTGAACAGAAATGAAGATGATGTGTTAGCCTCCTTTGAGCGGCAGAGTTGACGAGAAAACTCCAGATGATTCTCCTATGTGAGGCAGAGGGAAAGAAGATATGTAGAGTGGACGTGCCTGTGGATGAGCACAGGTGAACGTGTGTAAATCTGGTTCTTCTGTGTAATGCAGTGAGCCAGAGCTATGACATCTATAACATCCCCAGCCACCAACAGTGTTGGGCAATGCCACTACTTAGCTCTGACTTAGCTGCAATATCAAATTCTAACATCCAGGGCCATTCAACAGGTCAAGTAACACTACCACGCGGAACATTCACATATAAATATATGACATGCATTTTAATCGAAATAAAACACATAACACAGAGTTGTTTCTACCATACAGATTCAAATGTAATAGACAGTAATTCATATACGCAACAGAATACATGATAACATTCAAGCATTACAAAACATGCATAAAATACATAATTAAGCACATAAATGATACTTATCTTTTAGCTAGAGTAAATCCACCAACTATGTGCAGACCTTCCACGAACCTCTCAGCCTTAGACCACGTTGCTCATCACGCTCAGCAGTGGGGCACCCCCGAGCTAGGACTAAGCTCCACCCAAGGCAAGGGAATCCTAGACTAGGCTGAGGTTACAGGAAAATTGCAAGTGCAAACAGAAGGATTCTCTCCATGAGCCTTCTTACGCCCACTACTCATGGACTCTCATTCCCCACATGCATGCTCCACCCGGGAGTATACACCTTCACTGTCACACAGTCCATCAACTGCTTCACCTCCCTCTAAGGGTCTCGGCAACAGGTCGGATCAGAAATTCTCAGAGCTCTGTAGTTGGTGTTGGACTCTCTCTGGAAGAAAACCACTTTCCAGCAACTATCTCTCCAAGATCCTTCTTACGCCCACTACCCACGGACTCTCATTCGCCACATGCATGTTCCACCCTGGAGTATACACCTTCACTGTCACATAGTCCATCGGTTGCTTCACCTCCCTCTCAGGGTCTCAGCAACAGGCTGGATCAGGAATTCTTAGAGCTCTGTAGCTGGTGATGGACTCTCTCTAGGAGAAAACCACTTCCCAACAAAATATCTCTCCTGGAGAGAGCTGCTCATAGGCCTGACAACCTGCCTCTTCAACCATGGGCCTGACAACCCGCTTCTTCAACCAGTTTCCACTCAATTCCCGCAAGGTAAAGATAACAGCAACAACAACAACATTCAGTTAACTCACAAGTGACATCAGCAATAGGAAATTGGGTATAGACATCCAAAAACGACAACAGTCCACACTAAGACACAACACGACTCAAGCATTTACAGGGTGCTTGGACTTCACAGGAGACACGGCTCAATCCACGAGTTTCAGGGTGCGTGACAAGGAATCAACGCAGAGGTCGATCATGGAGGTATCAGGTTCAGACTCTGGATGGAAGAATGGTGGGTGAACTCAGGCGAAGGATGGAAGAATGACCCGTGAACCCCCAACACAGCTAACGCTTCAGCTTTTAACTACATTCGGTTAACTCATAGGTGACAGCAAAAACAAGAAATTGCGTATAGACATCCAAAAACGGAAACAGTCCACACTAAGACACATCATGGCTCAGGCATTTACAAGGTGCTCGTACTTCATAGGAGACACGACTCAGTCCACGGGTTTCAGGGTGCGTGACAAGGAATCAACACAGAGGTCGATCATGGAGGTTTCGGGTTTAGACTCTGGATGGAAGAATGGTGGGCGAACTCAGGCAGAGGATGGAAGAATGACCCGCGAACCCCCAACACAGCTAACGCTTCAGCTGTTAAATGCATGCACCCAGTTCAACACTTGTCTTCCTGGAGCTACATCTGTTCCCTTTTGCACACGTTCGTTTTCAAAGAACTTAGGACAACACTTGGTCAATTGTCCACCTTAGCCTTTAGGAAATAATAATAAATTATTATCCCCTTTAGATGTAATCCTCATAGCTTAGCCCCTAGGCACACACACTTAGCCTCCTCCCTTACCCAACCTTGTGGAAGCTTAGTCCCCCATCACTCTTTCTTTGTGGTCGGTCTGCACGCAGCGATGTTTATATTTTATTAATGATTTGCATAGTTACATACACAAAATCAGGCTCTTGGCCTTTAACATTTAGACTCTTCGGCCTAATAAACACATAAGCCCACCAGCTTATCAACACTTGTCTCACCATCCTACAAAACATGTTTACAATTTATAAATACAATTGGAGCTCGTCCTTGGGGATATTACAATCCCCTCCCCTTATTTTTGCAATGTCCTTAGTGAAACTCTTTACACAACATCAGCAAGATTTTCAAAATCTTCAAAAATATGCGGGTATTTTGCCCATATAGAATCCTCATGCTCCCATGTCGCGTCCTCGGGACCGTACCAGGTCCACTAGACCTTTACAAGCCCCATGGCTTGATTCCGAAGTTGTTTTCTCTTCTGGTCCAATATGCGCACATGATGCACTTGCAAGACACATTCTTGCTCCACCTTAATCGCATTCCAATCAATAACATGATTAGCATCAGGTATATATTTCTTAAGCAATGAAACATGAAACACATTATGTACAGTCATGGATGTAGGTAATGCAAGCATATATGCAATAGGTCCAATCCTTTCTAGGATTTCAAATGTCCCACAAAATCTAGCTACCAAATTCAAACAATTTCCCAGCTTCAGAAAACTTCTATTGGTTTTCACTTTCAAGAAAACATGATCACCCACTTTAAACTCTCTGTGGGTTCTGTTCTTCTCAACATAAATTTTCTGCCTATCTTGGGCAGCCTTCAAATTATGTTTAATTTTTAGCATTTGCTCTTCATTTCCTTGAGCAACTCTGGCCCAACCACTTCTCTATCATTTGGGTTATCTCAGCTTATTGGAGTGTTGCACTTTCTTCCATAAAGTGCTTCAGATGGGCTCATCTTCAGTGATGCTTGATACCCATTGTTGTAGGAGAATTCTACCAAGTGTAGATAGTCTTCCCATTTAGATGGTTTGTCCATCACATACATCCTTAGTATGTCTTATATTACTCGATTTACCCGCTCTGTCTACCCATCAGACTCAGGATGATAGGCTATGTTGAAGTTCAGATTCGTTCTGAACCCCTTGAATAACCCTTTCCAGAATTTTGAGGTCAATTTTGCGTCCCTGTCAGACACAATTGTCTTGGGGATTCCGTGCAATCATGTTATTTCCCTCATAAAAATATCAGCAACGTTAGTAGTTGAAGATTGAAAGAATTAAGCTCATACACAGAACAGATTGTATTATTTCACCCATAAACTCAGAAACAAGGCGTACATAAATAGTTGGAGTGAGATCCAACTGATCCACTTATTGTGGGAGAGGTTGAGGGAATATCTCAACCTCCTCCAGCTACCCCCAACGCGTCATTATTATCTAACTGCCCCCCTTAATGACTACATTACATAACATAACAAAACGTTACAACACAAACTGTTTGACTGATCCTCATACGCAGTTACACCCATCTCTGAACTTCATAGACACGCTCTTTCTCTCCATCATCTTTGAGCTACCAATTCATCCAACATAAATAAAACTGCTTCCGACCATCTTTGAAGCATTTGTAGGATCAAAGATTCTAAACTACCCCGAAGAATAGTCTCGATACTGAAACATTCAGTAATCGATCTTACAAAATGACATTTTTACACTCAACAATACAATGATANATTAAATCCATTAAATTTTTCCAATGCAATATTTTCCATATTAACACAGATTTAAATAAAAATGAATACCTTTGCAAATGACATCTTATAGGTTATATGCTGTGAATCTATAGATCCCTGGTGATTGCAGGCTTCAGATCTACGTTGCGGCGTGTTCTACTCGAATTGAAAGCGCCGATCTCTTGTACGTGCACTCACTCTATGCAGCTCTTCACGCGAAATCAACCTTCTGCAACCCACACTACTACCAATGACCCAACGATCACTGATTTGGTTGAGGCTGGCAGCGACTCTCCAAACCGCGTGCACACGAATTGAAGGTGACAGCGTATATGAATCGAATGCAGCAGCGTATCTGCTTTACTAATGGCAACGGCCTCCTTCACGCGCCAACAGCAGCGATCGGCTCCTCCCAGTCGATGGCTCTGATACCAAGTTGAAGATTGAAAGAATTAAGCTCATACACAGAACAGATTGTATTATTTCACCCATAAACTCAGAAACAAGGCGTACATAAATAGTTGGAGTGAGATCCAACTGATCCACTTATTGTGGGAGAGGTTGAGGGAATATCTCAACCTCCTCCAGCTACCCCCAACGCGTCATTATTATCTAACTTTAGTTGCCTTGTGAGTAGTCTTCAATGGAATAAAATGGGTAGCTTTCGTAAGCTTGTCCACCACCACCATGATTGAATCATGTTGCTTGCTTGTCCTGGGCAATCCTGTGATGAAATCCATTGTCACTACCTCCCACTTCCACTCAGGAATGGATAAAGGTTGTAGCAACCCTGTTGGGTGCCTGTGCTCAGCTTTAACCTTCTGACACTCCATACATCTGGTGATGTATTCAACAATCTCTCTCTTCATACCTAGCCAAAAGTAATGGCTCTTGACTGCTGCCACAGTTTTCTGATATCTAGGGTGCCTAACATAAGGCACATTATCCATTTCTTTCAAAATCATAAGTTTCAATTCCTGGACATTAGGTACATAAACTAGGTTTTTGTACAGGAGTGTTCCATCAGCTCCCAACTTATAATCTTCCACTTTATGTGGCATCTCACCTTGTTGTAGCTTTTCTACCAACTCCATGTACTACAAATCTACATTTGCAGCTTCCAAAATTCTGCCCTTAATATCAGTTTGGTACATGCTAATGGTTGTAGCATGTAGTTCATGCACTCTCCTATTGAGTGCATCCACCACTTTGTTCTCTTTCCCTTTGATATCCTTGATATCAAAGTCGTACTCACAAAGGAATTCCAACCATCTACTCTGCATAGCATTTAAGGTCTGTTGATCAAACAAATACCTCAGACCAGTATGGTCTGTCCTCATTTCAAACCTCCTTCCCATGAGGTAATGCCTCCATTTCTTTAGAGCGTGAACAATAGCCGCCAACTCCAAATCATGAGTTGCATAGTTCTTTTCATGCTCTTTCAATTTCCTTGACTCATAACATATTACAAATCCATTTTGGTTGAGGACTCCTCCCATTCCTTCTTTGCATGCATCTGTGCACACTACAAAATCTTCATTTGGATCTACAATCCTTAGGATTGGAGCACTGGTTAACAACTTCTTCAATTGCTAGAAGCTTCTCTCAGATTCTTTTGTCCATTGAAACTTCTTCTCCTTCCTATGCAATGAAGTGATAGGGTGAGCTATCCTTGAAAACTCTGCAATGAACCTTCTATAATAGTCAGCTAGACCCATAAAGGATCTAACTTTTGTCACATTCCTAGGTGTTAACCATTCTCTGATGGCCTCAATATTCTCAGGATCCATGGCTATCCCATCCTTTGAAATGATATGCCCCAAGTAATGGATCTGCTTTTGATAAAACGAGCACTTGCTCAAATTGGCATACAGTTGGTGCTCTCTTAGCACTTGTAGCACCATCCTCAGATTTTGTTCATGCTCTTCCTCCGACTTGGAATACACTAGGATTTCATCCAAAACTACTATGACAAACTTGTCTAGATATTCCCTGAATACACCATTCATTAGGAACATAAAGGCAACAGGCGCATTCGACAACCCAAATGGCACCACTGTGAATTCATAATGACCATACCTTGTACTGAAGGCAGTCTTGTTGATGTCTTCATCCTTTATTCTTACCTGGTGATATCCTAATCTAAGATCTATTTTCGAAAACATCTTAGCATCCTTCAACTGGTCAAAGAGATCATCGGTCCTCGGCAAAGGATATTTGTCCTTAATAGTCACTTTGTTTAACTGTCTGAAATCGATGCACAATATCAATGTCCCATCCTTCTTTTTCACAAATAGGACCGGGGCACCCCAAGGTGACACACTTGGGCATATATACCCCTTCTTCAGCAGCTCTTCAAGTTGCAACTGCAATTCTTTCATCTCTGGTGTACTCATTATGTAAGGAGCTTTTGACAATGGAGCTGCTCCAGGAATCAATTTACAGAGAAGTCAATATCTCTTTTCGAGGGTAGTCCTGGTACCTCCTGGAATACATCCTCAAAATCCTTTAATACTGCATGGTCTTCAATCTTTGAGACCTCATCCTTAGATGCTTCCTCCACATGGGCTAAAAATAATTGACAACCTTTTATGTAGCACTTCTTCAGCTGCATTGTTGAGATTTCTCTGATAGCCATGGCTCTGGGAATTCCTTGGACTATTTTCCAATTTCCTTCCTCATCCAAGCAAGTGAATGCCTTGTTACGACAGTCCAAGATGGCATGGTGTTGGTCCAACCAGTCCATACCAATTGGGCAATTATAAGAACCTAAAGGTAAGATATTCAGGTCTGCCTTAGTACTTAGTCCATTCATGTCCACTGGACATGATTTAACCAATTAAGTAACCTTTCTCTTGGTTCCTGTAGCCTGTTGCACTAAGTAAGATTTTCCATGTTTGTTTTCCGACAATTGCAAACTTTCCACCACTCTAGGATCTATATAACTATGGATAGCCCCTGAATCAATTAAAATAGTAAAGGCATGGTTGTTGATCATACCTTCCACTTCAATCATGTGCGACTGATATTTTGCTTGCTTTTTGTCCAGGGATGCGTAGATTCTTGGTATTATTTTGCCCAATTCCTCCACTGTTTCAGCTTGCTGAACATTATGGACAAATCTCACTTTGCCATTTTTGTGGGGACAATCTCTGTACTTGTGGTTTCCCTGAAAACCCCAACATTGAATGGGTGTCTACCTTGTCCTTTGTCCCCCTACGTCAGTCATTCTCGACTCTCTAAACAATGGATGCCCTTGAGGACTGTTTCTGAAAAAGGGAGGTTTGTTTCCCTTCTGCCTCTGCTCTTTCTTGAACTTATTCTGGTCATTCCAAGCCTTCTGAAAAGTAGGATTTTCTCATGGCTGATCACATAAGCATTTTGCTCTCCTTATAGTCTCTTCCATAGTCTTAGGTTCATCATACTAGATCTTTTCACCGATGGAAGGTGGCAGTCCACTCATATACCTTTGAATCTTGACAGTCTCATCCTTGATGAAGGGAACATATTTCAACAACTCCAAGAACCTTCATTTGTATTCATCAATGGTCATGTTTCCCAGCTTGAGTTCAAAGAACTCTTTCATATTTCTGTCATAGTATCTTTTAGTCGAGTATTTATTTTCGAAATACCTCTTGAATTCTTTCCAGGTAATGTCCTACTCTTTAATGTGTTGCACCTGCACCAATTGATCCCACGACATAGATTCTTTTCCCTTAAGTTGATACATTGCAATTCTTCCTTCGGCATGAAAGGAATAATTATGTAGTTGGAAATATTTCCTCATGCCAAGCAACCATGTCTCGGCATCTTCCTCCTTGTACTCTCCATCAAACGTAAGAGGATTAATCTTGTTCATTTCGCGATTCATCTCATCCACTCCAGATCTCTTGTGCTTTATGGTAGGATATGGGCTTGAACTACTATGTGCCTCCTTATTGGACTGCTTCAGGGACTGACAATAATGCCTACTAACGCTTCTTGATCTTCTTTTCCTCTCAGGGGTCTTACGACTCCCTGATTTGCTTGAGTCACTCTCCTTATCCAACTTATTTTCTATTCTCTCCAAACTCTTCATCAACTTTAAGTTGATTTCTCCCTGATGTTCCTTATCTTTCATGAGCTTCCTATTATCTACTTGGTTAGTCTGGGCATCTTTATTCAATCAATCAATGATTTTCATCATATTTCATTCCTTATCTATCTCTTCTCCATGCCCATTGGAGTTCAATCCTTCAACTCCCAAATGGTCATCCATTCCTTTTAATCCATTCTCTGAATTGGAAGCATTATGTGCCTCCTCCATTTATCTGCACTCAGTGGAAATTCGATTTGGTTCTGACACTAGTTAAACTCTGCAAACACAATGTGCAGTCAACCGAAGTTTTTCAGGTCATCAGTCCTTAGCAATTCTCATAGTATTCATAAGCCAATCTAATTTGAGAAAAACGTTCAAATTTCATTTTCTTTCTGAGATTTTCTCTTCTCTGCAATAATTTTCGAGCACTATCCCCTTCCTCTCAGTCCCCAACCCATGCGATCACAGGCCATGACCAAGAACTAGATCACTATGTGCTTAATCGGGCCTTCGAAATATTCCAAAGCACCTCCCAACAATCCTTCGGAGTTCCATATTACCAAACTCGCGAAGTAGGGTGGATCAACAGTCCACGACTATCCAACATCCACTAGTTGAGACCCACAGTGGAATTTCAAGAATGTGAGCTCTGGAACTTCGAAGCTTTGGGACTTCGGAGGATTTCACATCCACGCATCCCAAACCGTTAATATTTGAACATTCCCATCACCTTTGGTGATGTCATTACGTCACATCGTTCATCCCTCTTCCAATTGCGGGGGCATGCAACGACGGTTTGGAGTAACCCGCCTTTCATCCCGCAATTCTTCTGACGTTGACACATAACCCCTCGGTGAAACCATGGTTTAGATTGTGGGACCAAATTGGAGAATTAACTCCCATGAAACTTGGGTCCCCGCAATGCCTCTTGGCCATCGATCTTGATGTATCGTCATCAATGCTAGTTTTGGTCCTCCGACCTTTAACTTCGTTATGTAACCTCGGGTCCCACTAACCATGCTCATATGGAGTGCCATGTGGCGGAATACTAACGAATGACTCATGGCCCAATCAAATAGGTGTCACACGTCACGTTCCATATGGAATTTCAACCTTCCACGGGTTTGAAACCCACTAACACGTGGCACACATCCCATGTATCCACGTCCATCCAAGTGACATCATCATGACTCACTACTTTGGCTCTTCAGAAGATTTCACCCTTCATAACCGCGTTTGACCTTTTAACATTGGCTTGATCCACTAGTCAAGCTCTCCTCTCCAAATCTATGGTGTAGATCCACTTTGGAGCTTCGGGCTTCGGCCCTTCTCTTATTTCTGGCATCAGACTTCACTGAAGTCACGAATTTCGAAGGGCTTCCAGTTTAACTCCTATGTACCTTCCCCAGATCTGACGATCGTAAGAGATTTCCCTTCCTTCTAAATAGATCCTAAGGTCCACATTACTCTGCAGTCCAACACCACTTATGTCATGGTTTTACGATACCGCTACTCCTCCAGATCTTCGTAACACAACCAAGGTAACTTATTGGCACTCAGGAAGGTTCGGGCGTTCAAAATTGGTCCTCCAGACACAATTTCCTCTTGAAACCTTGGGTCCAATGACCACTTAACCAGCCCATTCAGGCTAAGTGTTGAAACCTTGGCTCTGATACCAATCTGTAACATCCCCAGCCACCAACAA
The DNA here is from genome assembly GCA_010110895.2 of Picea sitchensis. Taxonomy (NCBI): domain Eukaryota; kingdom Viridiplantae; phylum Streptophyta; class Pinopsida; order Pinales; family Pinaceae; genus Picea; species Picea sitchensis. The sequence goes on from SNQJ01S0070019.1 coordinate 78,440, forward strand.
TGTCAGGCAATGCCACTACTTAGCTCTGACTTAGCTAAAATACCAAACTGTAACGTCCTTGGTCATTCAACAGGCCGAGTAACACTACCACGTACAACATTCACATATAAATATATAGCATGCATTTTAAATGAAATAAAACACATAACACGGAGTTACTGCTACCATACAGATTCAAACAAAATAGACAGTAATTCATATATGCAACGGAATACATGATAACATTCAAGCATCACAAAACATGCATAAAATACATAATTAAGCACATAAATGATACTTATCTTTTAGTTGGAGTAAATCCACCAACTACGTGCAGACCTTCCACGAACCTCCTAGCCTTAGACCATGTTGCTCATCATGCCCAGCACTGGGTCACCCTCGAGCTGGGACTAAGCTCCACCCAGGGAAAGGGAATCCTAGACTAGGCTGAGGTTACAGGAAAACTACACAATGCAACCGAAAGGATTCTCTCCAGGAGCCTTCTTACGCCCACTACTCATAGACTCTCATTCCCTGCATGAATGTTCCACCTGGGAGTATACACCTTCATTGTCACACAGTTCATCGGCTGCTTCATCTCCCTCTCAAGGTCTCGACAACAGGCCGGATCAGGAATTCTCAGAGCTCTGTAGCTGGTGTTGGACTCTCTCTAGAAGAAAAACACTTCCCAACAACTCTCTCTCCAAGAGCCTTCTTACGCCCACTACTCATGGACTCTCATTCCCCACATGCTTGTTCCACTTGAGAGTATACACCTTCATTGTCGCACAGTCCATCGGCTGCTTCACCTCCCTCTCAGGGTCTCGGCAACAGGTTGGATCAGGAATTCTCAAAGCTTTGTAGCTGGTGTTGGACTCTCTCTTGGAGAAAACCACTTCCTAGCAAACTCTCTCTCCTAGAGAGAGCTGACCATGGGCCTGACAACCTGCCTCTTCAACCATGGGCCTGACAACCCGGTTCTTCAACCAGTTTCGACTCAATTCCCACAAGGTAAATATAACAGCAACAACAACAACATTCGGTTAACTCACGGGTGACAGCAGAAACAGGAAATTGGGTATAGACATCCACAAATGAAAATAGTCCACACTAAGACACAGCATGGCTCAGACATTTACAGGGTGCTTGGAATTCACAGGAGACACGGCTCATTCCACGGGTTTCACGGTGCGTGACAAGGAATCAACGCAGAAATCGATCATGGAGGTTTCGGGTTCA
>SNQJ01S0070020.1:24805-38794 GCA_010110895.2 Picea sitchensis
TATCTACATGTGCATTTTCCTTCATGTCCAAATAACTTCATCAATCTTGTGGTCCAAAACCCATGACTAGGGTTGACATCAATGACAACAACCAATCTTCCAACATCTTATTCATTGGAGGAATCCATTACAACACTTGCTTACTTAACCCATCGGACGCTGCATCGGGACCACTTTTTTCCACTCGTAATTATTTGAGCTAACATAGAAGTGATTATGTGTGTCAAGTTGTGCTATCAGACCTCACCATCTATTGTTTACCCTGTTATCCATTCACCTACCCTGAATTATTTGGTAACAGTGAGAATGTCGACCGAACACATTGAGCTAGAGAAGTCCGTTGAAGAAGTTTATCGCTGATAAATCCATGTCTGAAGGAATACAGGTGTCGTCGACCAGGGGACTGCAAGCTTCCCCCTCAACTAGACAATGTTTGGGCCATATCAACCCCACTACTGAGAAGCGAAGAAAGCATCGCGACGATCTGGCTAACACGAAGAAGATCCCGTCGGTCTTGCCTGATTATATCCCACCCTTGGCTAGCACGGTCAACCGCGACAACATCCCAAGGGACTTCAAGTTCACATTGATCACCGTGTTCATCTCGAAGGGGATACACGTGGTTTGAATCCAGTTGGGAAAGATCCCATCTCTGAAGAACAACGATTTCAATCTCGGCGATAGGAAGAACTACACAATGATCGCACCGCATAGATACCCGATGAAGACAACTGGGAAGAAGTGTCACATAGTATCCCAACCGTGGATAAAGGATCTCACACAGTCCATGATATTGAACATAATGAAGATTCCTCACTTTGGTCGACATCAGGAGGTTAACACTTGCGTTAAAATCCTCTTATCATGCTATCACGGAGGATACCTGTGGCTCGACAGGCACATTACTGTGGATCTGACGCTGATCCACCTGATCACAGGACTGTGCATGTATGGACCTGACCCTCAACAATTATACTTAGGGAAGGCTTCAAACCACTCCCTAGCACAATGCATTAAAGAGGCATACGATGAAGTTGAGAAGGGGAAGCAAGGCTACAAGGTAGCCTCTATCTAGGATGACATAGTGTGCGTAGCTTTCCAACTCATAGCTGGAAATCTCATTAGAAAGGACCACCCCATGCAGGTCACCGGGTTCATGGTGGACCTTGCAGGGAAGTGCGTGGAGGGGATGCAAATGAAATGGGCGAGCTACCTCATCAACGAGCTCGAGAAAGACTACCACGAAGCGCAGGATCAAGGATATGAGTTCCATTTCAGCTGGTTGCTGGTGTTGATCACATTTGTCTCTTAGCAAATGACGAAAGGAGAAACCTTCCCGAATATTGAACCATCAGAGCCATTGGCCATGAGTTTCTCCACCTTATGGTACATGAATGACATGTCCAAGCAATGGCAGTCAAACGCAGTGTTCCATGCATACTACCAGCAACTGAAGGTTTCCATAGAATCAGTCCCTCACATGACACCACGAACCTTGCACCAGTATAGACCACTAGCTAAGTTCTGCGTAGATCAACATTTTATATATATCACTATGCGCAAGGATGAGAGCAAGGAGAAATTACATTCCTAGTACAAGATGACCAACGAAGACATGGAGGAGATCATGAAGGAGTGGCCTACAGAGTTTCTCGTACCAATTGATGTTGCAGAACTCTTCGACCCTGATATCATAGGAAGCCCCTTGGTCACTCAGATCAAGCAAATTGGACAGACAAGTGTGAAGAAGAAGAAGAAAAAGGAGGAAGTCCAGGATGTATAGACTGATGAGGAAGATAACACCTCAGAAGAAAGTGGACCTAGCTCACCCGTAGGAGGAGGAGGAGACACAGTAAATCAATAAAGATGAGGGGAAGAGGGAGAAAAACAAGGATAAGACGAAGTTACACTGCCGAAGGATCCCCCTACTGAGATATATGCATTGAAGAAGAGGAAGGTTTCTTCGCAAAAACCCTCGGCTAGAAAGAAAACCCACACAAGTATGCCCTAGCAGATAGAAAACCCACACAAGTATGCCCCAGCTAGAGGCCACACTCATGGAGGATGACATCGGTCTAGTCCGTGGAGCAATGGAAGATGCATCCGACAACCTCTTACAGAGATATGGCGTGAAGAAAGAATATCTATATGTAAGAGTTGAGAAGGAAGTGAAAGAAATTCAGCGAGCCCTTCATTTGAGCCTCACAGTACCTACTGTGCCTTCCTCATCGGAGACTATAGAGTTGGGGGATGAGCTAGCCCAAATTTGATGACTGTAAAATGCAACAGAGTCTTGACTTCAGAAAGTTCAAGAAGAAAAGGAACATGCTACAGAAGCCATGAAGTAAGAGAAAGACAAAATCTTGGAGCAACTACGAGTTGCGCGGTACTATGTGATCGCTTATGAAAATGAGAAAGATGAGTTCTGGGCGATGCTCGAGGAAGACATTGTGAAGATATAGAGGGAAAAGGACCAAATTCTTGCAGAGAAGATTGCAGTCAAAGAAGTGGTGAGCATAACACTTTGCTTTGTGCCAGGCTTGGCATAGGAGGAAAATGAGGCAGTCAAAGTTCAAGTTAAAAAGCTTGTTGAGGCCATCCAACAACTTCAAGAAAGAGTAACAGAGTTGGAGCTTCAAGAAGTACCAAGAACTCTACAGGAAGTGCATGATCAGAGGGAGGAAGACGCTAAGAGTGTAGTAGGAAGGATCAGGGCCCTCACCTCATAATGAAAGCAGTGAAGAAATAGAAGTGCGCAAAATTATGAATGCCTCAGGAAAGATCCAGAGCTTAGGAAGTTGGAAGCACAACTACAGGAGGTGCAACAGTAGGCACTGATAGATCAAGCGCAAATGAAGTCACTCACTGTGATCGAGAGAATGAAGAGATCATAAGAACAACACGCAAACCAACAATAGATTACTTCCATCTAGGGCATAGTCATGGAGGTCATATAGAGGCTACAACTAGTGTAGGACGAAGCCTGCACGGTGTTTGAAGAGATTGAAGGACAAGGATCATAGGTAGACCAAGTGGTTGTGACAGTGGAATATCACCTGGAAGGGCCTGTTATTGAGCAAGTACTTGAGGATATCACTAAGCAGGAGGTTTAGGCGAAGTAGCAGGTCGAGGCAGCTCAAGCTAAGATCGAGGCCTTTGAAGCAGTGTTTCCCAGATCTGAGTGACTCGGGACGAGTCACATGTGAGTGTTGGGGGTATGTTGTCCCTCGACTAAGTTTTGAGGGAACATTGGTCGGGGTTGACCACTTTTGTACTTCGACAGGCTGGTCGAAGATGGAGCACCCAGGCAGAGCTAAGATTGCGGGATCTCACTTATTTTGTGGACCTAACAAGGGGTTCATTAGGGTTTTTGTATTAGGGTTTTGGGATGTCAGCCCATGGGTTTACCCATGATTAGGCTTTGTTGTAAGGGATGTAAAAGTATATATAGGAAGGAATTTAATGTAGAAGGGGGGTGTGCTTAGTGCAAGAAATGTAGTATGTAGCTAAGTGCAAGAGTCAAGTAGTTCTGAGCTGCTTTGTGCAAAAGAACATGTATGTAAGGCTACGTGCTTAAGAGAGAAGTTGGCTCTCTGCCTTGACCTGATTTTGGGAAGGTGGATCTGGTGCTTAGTGTACGTAAAAGAAGAAGAAGAAGAAGCCGTTGGTGGACGTAGCCCCACATTGGGGTGAACCACGTAAATCTTGTGTTGATGGTTTGCTTTGTGCTGTGAATTTTATTAGTGCATTTAATGTTATGAATGATAGATAGATCCATGAATGTTTAATTCTTTGTATATGTTGAATGTGTTAGATCTGACTTATGATGCTAAGTGTGATGTGTATTTTGTCATTATTACTACATTGAACTGTACTTAGGGTTTGATCTGTGATGTGAATGAATTAATATATATTGTTCCTAAGTACCCTACAAAGTGTTGTAATCATAGATCTGTGTCCTAGCTTGGTTACAGACACCTGAGTCCTGTAACCCCCCTTGCCTCTACCTTGGGTGAGACTTCGCTTTCTTCACAGGTGTTGCCAAAAGGGATGGTACTTAGGGGTTTGTTGGTGCATTGTTGAAGCGTTGAAACCTGGGTCTGCCCCTTTGCCAACAACTAGAATCGTAGGAAGAAAGGACATTTGAAGAAAGATTGCAGAGCTCCAAAGAAACAAAGAGATGGACAACATGAGAAAAATCAGGAAGCAAATGTAATAGCTGATGTGTTACAAGATGCTTTGATTCTTTCTGTAGATAATATTTCTGAGTCTTGGGTAGTAGATTCAGGGGATTCATTTCATGCCACACCCCATAGGAAACATTTTCTACATTATGTTCAAGATGATTTTGGACAGGTTCATTTGGGTGATGATGCACCATGAAAAATTGTTGGAATGTGAAAGGTAAAAATAAAACAAAGGAATGGAAACCAATGGTTGTTGAAAGAGGTAAGACATGTTCCATATCTAAGGAAAAATCTAACTTCAACAGGGAAGTTGGCAAGTGAAGGCTGCATATACATATTTACAGATAAGGTGTGGAAGGTCACCAAAGGAGCATTGGTGATAAATGAGATAAGGTGATGCAGGAGCATCGCCAACACATCAAGTGAGCCAGCGCAGGAGCGGGAGACAGCTGGATAAGCCAACACTGAAATTTTGAAAATGCTTTGGGACTGTTGCGCAAATCTTTAATGAAGTCATTTAAGAGATGGTGCACTTGTATATTGTAATGGACCTTGAGCCTTTAAGCTCTCGTCCTTAGGTAGATATTCGACATTTAATGTAGTTAATGCTAGTAGATAGGAATTTAATTCTAGATTTGATAGTTTTAGAGCCCAAGAGGGGAAACGGATATAGACACCCTCATTGTATCATTGTATTATTATCAATTCTGGATGAAGAGCAGAAGAGCATGCAGAGAATTGTATGAAGAACACCCATGTACATGCGTTTGAATTAATAGAAGAAATCTTTGATTCAAATACATGGTTTGTGTTGGTTTCTCTGTGTATTGATGTTATGCTCATGAATATTTGCTTCCAGTTATACATTTTCTTTTATATGCTGTGTATGAGATTTCATGGTTGATGAAGTCTGAAAGGGAGATGGAATGAGTTTTAATTATTTCTCTAACTGAGCCAGAGGATTCCTGCAAGGAATGCAGTTGAAGTGTCTGCAAGGAGTGTGTTGACAGAGGGGTTCAGGTAGAGGTAGATTTTGTTCTCATTCACCCAGAGGGTACAGTTAGGCACAGTGCCATGCAAGGAGTGCGCAGGCCAGGGAGAAGTTTTGGAGTTGCGACTCTGGGCGAAGCATCGAAAGATTTCTGCTGCAGGAGTGCACAGAGTCGAGAGACTTCAACACTCAGTCGAGGTTGAAGGGTTGCCGCAAGGAGTGCGTGCAAGAGGTTTCCAAGAAAACTGAAGTCGTGGAAAATCTCAGGAGGAGTAGGCCTTCAAATCCACTGAAGGAAGAAGTGACGGTCAAGACCTTGTGGAGGGAGCTCGTGGAAATCCTGCCAGTCGTCAGATCAGATAGATTCGAGAGGAGGTTATAACACATCAGAGTCCGAGCTCAAAAGGTTGGTGAATAATTGGATCAACAGTTGATTTCCCGTCAACCGTCAGATTCGGCAGGAGTTACGCCAGGGTTAAGCCCTAGTGAATAGAGGAGGAGTCCCGGAAGGAGTCATCGGGATATTAAAGTCATCGGGAATTTCAGGAGTGCAAAAATCACGACATTAGGAATCACGATCCACGATATCCCGACAAACTCAGAACCGTCCATCAGTGGGGACACGTGTCAGGAGATCCCGAGGAGTCGACGTTCGGGGGCATCGGAGTTTTCAAAGGTAAGAAACTCTTGCATGTTGGAATCACGAAATGCGATATCCCGACGGAGGAGTTGTGTGGGGCCACAACCAGAGTTAGTGGAAGACAGGTGGCACAGTATCAGGGATCGAGAAAAGGTGAGACTCAAAACCTTTGTCATCAGGATTCACGATCCCACGAATTCCAAAATCCCGATAGAAGTGACGGGAGGTGGAAAAGTCAACCCACACGTGTGCATCGGTGTATCGGCATATCAGGAATCGGGGATCAACGAAGCAAGTTGTTTTCGACATCATAGGTGCCGAAATCCCAATGGAAGGATTCCCGATAGGAACAAGAGAGTATTGACATTTAACCATCGGGTTTTGGGGTATTGTGAAGCACGGGGTGCGTGACCACGAGACTCACGAAATCGCGAGAACCGATTTCCCGATCATTAAGGGAGATCAATAGAAGAGTTGCTGTGGGTAAGGAAAATTCCCGATAGGGGATCAGAGGAACCTTTGAGTTCTTCGAGCCATGAACGAAAGAAGGTCCTGAGGAAGCGGACGTGCTCCGAGGAGTGCGGCTGCGCCAGTTGTGGTATCAGAGCCGAAATATTTCTTTGCTTTCTGTAGCAGAGGAGAAGGAAATTCGCCATGCCGCCGAGGAGAGAAAGACCATCACCTGATCCAGAAGATAGGGATGGGCAAAGAAGAGGCAGGAAGGTAGTCAATCCAGAGATGGAGAGACAAATGCAAGATCTTCAAGAAAGACTCGAAGACATGAAGACAGCTCAAAGACGCACAGCTAGTGCAGGGGATCTTAGTGATTCCGAGAGTGAAATAGAAGCTGAACGAGAGGAGGAAGTTGCAGCCGAAGATGCAGCCAACGAGCGGTTGATAAAAGCTATCGCCAGAATGGGTGCGAAGGCAAAGATGGACATCCCAGTTTACGAGGGAAACTTGGATGTAGAAGAACTTCTGGATTGGATTAGAGATCTTGACACCTATTTCGATTATGAGAATATCGAAGAAGATAAGAAAGTCAAGCATGCTATCACGTGCTTGAAAGGACATGCATCCTTATGGTGGGACAAGATACAAGATGACAGACGCTGCAAAGGCAAGTAGAAGATCAAGAGTTGGGATCAAATGATTGCGAAGATGAAGGCAAAGTTCATCCCAAGCGATTACCAAGTCACTCTGTTCAGGAGGATGCAGAACCTGAGACAGAAGCTGATGACAGTGAAAGAATACACTGAGGAATTCTATCGACTGAACATTAGAGCAGGTCATCAGGAGAGCGATGATGAGAAGGTTGCTAGATATCTGAATGGTCTGAGATACGACATTCAAGATGAATTAAGCATGCTTATCAGATGGCTCTGAAAGCTAAGGAGAAGCTGAGCCGTAAGCAAGGTCAGCGAGGGCGAGGCAGAAGTTATCCCAGAGGCAAAGCAGTTGCCCAGGGTAAATACCAGAAGCCCAAGGAGGAATGGAAGAAACCTCAGGGTAAGGTTGATAGAGGTGGAACCTCACATCGAGGACAACCATACGTTGAACAGAGAGGGAAACATACAGAGCAGAGGGGAGATTATGATGACGCAAACACTTTTCCTCGTACCAGAGGTAGAGGAAGAGGAAGAGGTGGAGTCATCACATGCTTCACATGTGGAAAAAATGGGCACAAGTCTTACGAGTGTCCAGAGAAAAGGAAGGACATTGGAGAAGCTCACATCATCGAAGCGCAGAGGCGGGATGTTGAGGCAGAAGACGCTGAAGGCGAAATATCGCTTATGATGCGAAAAGTCCTTTTGACACCCGAGAAGGAGGTGGAAAGTTCAGTCCAAAGGACCAGACTTTTCAGAACAGCTTGCAAGACCAAGGACATGGTGTGCAAGGTTATTGTTGACAGTGGTAGCACTGATAATCTCGTATCTACAGAGATGGTAGAGAAGCTGGAGCTGGAGACGACTAATCATCCAAGCCCATACAAAGTTTCATGGCTACAGAAAGGACACCAGGTATCTGTTACTAAACAATTCTTGGTTGAATTCAAAATAGGTGGATATAATGATAAGATTATATGTGATGTCATTCCCATGGACGTATGTCATTTATTGCTGGGTAGACCATGGCAATATGACAAAAATGTGATTCATGATGGGAGAATGAACACATATACCCTGGAGAAGAATGGGAGAACCCATATGTTGCTTCCGATAAAGGATAAGGAGGTGAAGCCAGAAGTAAGCAACACAATACTTCTCATGAGTGGGAAAGAGCTTCTTACAGAGGTGAAGAAGAAATAAGATCCACAATTCTTTGTGGTCAGGAAACCAAGGATTGTTCTGACTAGCACAAGAGTGGATGATCTACCAGAAGAGATTCAGGAACTGCTGGAAGAGTTCACTGACATCATAGTGGACGAATTACCTCGTTCGTTGCCACCGATGAGGAGTGTGAGTCATCATATAGACCTCATACCAGGAGCCAGTTTTCCAAACAAATCCGCGTACAGATTGACGCCGCAAGAGAATGACGAGGTTAAAAGGCAGGTCCAGGATCTCTTGGACAAATGATTGGTCAGGGAAAGCTTGAGTCCATGTGCTGTTCCCACAGTACTCAGTCCAAAGAAAGATGGAGGTTGTAGAATGTGTACTGACTCAAGGGCGATTAACAAAATAACCATCAGGTACAGGTTTCCATTGCCGAGGATGGATGATCTGATGGATTGCCTGAGCGGGGCAAAGTATTTTTCAAAGATAGATTTGAAAAGCGAATATCACCAGATTTGCATGAGAGAAGGCGATGAATGGAAGACAACCTTCAAAACCAACGAATGACTGTATGAATGGCTTGTCATGCCGTTTGGCTTGACGAATGCACCGAGTAACTTTATGAGGTTAATGAACGAAGTCCTAAAGGAGTTCATCGGGAAGTTCGTCATAGTGTATTTGGATGATATACTGATTTACAGTAAATCAGTGGCAGAACACTTGAAGCATTTGGCTATAGTGATGAGGAAGCTACATCAAGAGAAGCTGTTGATAAATATGAAGAAGTCCTCATTTATGAAGACATAACTCATTTATATGGGTTTTGTTATATCTGCAAATGAATTCAAGATGGATCCGGATAAGGTGGAAGTGATCAAGAATTGGCCATCACCGAGAAATGTGTTCGAGGTGAGAAGTTTTCATGGATTAGCTAGTTTCTACCGGAAGTTCATCAGAAATTTAAGTGGGATTAGCGCAACAATGATGGATACAGTGAATAAGTGGCATAAGTCTTTTCACTGGACAACAGAGGTTGAAAAGAGATTCAATCTGTTGAAGCGGAAGATAACGGAATGACTAGTGTTGGTGTTGCCGGATTTCCAGAAGACATTTCAGGTGAAATGTGATGTGAGTGGGTTTGCCATAGGAGCGGTCTTAAGTCAAGAAGACAAGCCGGTTGCATACTTCAGCGAGAAGATGGATGAGGTGAAACTGAAATACTCCACGTATGATAAGGAATTTTATGCTATCATACAAGCATTGAAGAAGTGGAGGCATTACTTGATCCCAAAATAATTTGTTTTGTACAGTGATAACCATGCATTGTAGTTTGTGACTCAACATGAGAAGTTGAATCAGAAACATGCCAAATGGGTAGAGTATATGCAAAATTTCACATTTGTGATTAAGCATATTTTTGGTATTGCTAACAAAGTGGCTGATGCTTTGAGCAGGAAGTGTTTGTTACTGCAGGAGTTCCGAGTCAAAACATTGGGTTTTGAAAATCTCAGGGACATGTACACAGGTGATGCAGATTTTGTAGAATCGTATGAAGCAGCTGAGAATCCAGTTCTCAGAGACAGAAGTCCTTGGATAGATTATATGATCCAGGAGGGATTGCTGTTCAGAGGAAATCAATTGTGCATTCCGAAATGCTCCATGAGGGAGAACTTGTTAAAGGAGAATCACAGTGGAGGATTGGCCGGACATTTTGGCCATGAAAAAACATTCGCGAAGCTGAATGAATCATATTTTTGGCCGGGAATGCGAGTAGATGTCAAGAGATTTGTTGACAGATGTAGAATTTTCCAGCATTCTAAGGGGAGAAAACAAAATACAGGTTTTTATCAGCCATTACCCATACCAGAGAGGCCATGGGAGGCGATAAGTATGGATTTTGTATTGGGGTTGCCAATGACGCAAAGAGGTGTTGATTCAATCTTTGTGGTAGTGGATGGGTTTTAAAAGATGGCACATTTCATCCCATGCCAGAAAACCAGCGATGCGACTCACATCGCAAACCTGTTCTTCAAGGAGGTCATTCGACTTCATGGATTGCCGAAAAGTATAGTTTCGGACAGGGACACCAAATTCATAGGGAATTTTTGGAGCACCTTATGGAAGAAGCTAGGAACTAACTTCTCATTTAGTTCTGCTTATCATCCTCAGACAGATGGACAAATGGAAGTGGTGAACAAAATTCTGGGAGACTTGCTGAGAAGCTTGGTGACAGAACACCACAGCCAATGGGACAATATATTACCACAGGCAGAGTTTGCATACAACGACTCAGTGAATCGGAGCACATGAAAGAGTCCATTTCAGATTGTCTATGGGATGCAACCGAGAGGAGTTTCTAAACTGAGGGATTCAGAACAGATTGCTACTAGCAGCGCTAGTGCAGAAGAGTTTGCTGAGATGATGAAGGAACTTCACAGCAGAGTGAAGCAACGACTGCAAAAATCGAGTCAGGAATATAAGCGCAGAGCTGATCATCATCGGAGACAACTTCAGTTTGAAGTTGGTGATCTGGTTTTGGCACACTTAAGGAAAGAAATGTTCCCAAGGGGAACATACAATAAGCTAAAAATGAAGAAAATCGGGCCATGTAAGGTCTTGAGAAAATTCGAAGAAAATGCTTATGAGATCGAGCTGCCGGATGGCATCGGAATATCTCTGATATTCAATGTCACAGATTTATATCCATACCGGATTGGAGAAGCAGAGATTGGAGCTGAGGAGCCAGTGATCCATTAGATGAAACAATTACCAGTTGCATAAAAGCCGCAAATGGAGTGCATACTAGACAAGAGAATGGGTAAAAAGACCAGAAGGAAAGAATACTATGAGTATCTGGTCAAATGGAAGGGCCACCCAGTGGAAGATGCCAGCTGGGAGATAGAAGCGGAGATACAGAAGCATGGACAAACCATGCAGGAGCTCATGGATAGGAGCCCATGAAAATTTTCAAGTCGAGGAGTATGATGCAGGAGCATCGCCAACACATCAAGTGAGCCAGCGCAGGAGCGGGAGACAGCTGGATAAGCCAGCACTGAAATTTTGAAAATGCTTTGGGACTGTTGTGAAAATCTTTAATGAAGTCATTTAAGAGATGGCTCACTTGTATATTGTAATGGACCTTGAGCCTTTAAGCTCTCGTCCTTAGGTAGATAGTCGACATTTAATGTAGTTAATGCTAGTAGATAGGAATTTAATTCTATATTTGATAGTTTTAGAGCCCAAGAGGGGAAACAGATATAGACACCCTCATTGTATTATTATCAATTCTATATGAAGAGAAGAAGAGCATGGAGAGAATTGTATGAAGAACACCCATGTACAGGCGTTTGAATTAATAGAAGAAAGCTTTGATTCAAATCCATGGTTTGTGTTGGTTTCTCTGTGTATTGATGTTATGCTCATGAATATTTGCTTCTAGTTATACATTTTCTTTTATATGCTGTGTATGAGATTTCATGGTTGATGAAGTCTGAAAGGGAGATGGAATGAGTTTTAATTGTTTCTCTAACTGAGCCAGAGGATTCCTGCAAGGAGTGCAGTTGAAGTGTCCGCAAGGAGTGCGTTGACAGAGGGGTTCAGGTAGAGGTAGCTTTTGTTCTCATTCACCTAGAGGGTGCAGTTAGGCACAGTGCTGTGCAAGGAGTGCGCAGGCCAGGGAGAAGTTTCAGAGTTGCGACTTTGGGTGAAGCATCGAAATATTTCTGCTGCAGGAGTGCGCAGAGTCGAGAGACTTCAACACTCAGTTGAGGTTGAAGGGTTGCAGCAAGGAGTGCGTGCAAGAGGTTTCCAAGAAAAATGAAGTCATGGAAAAGCTCAGGAGGAGTAGGCCTTCGAATCCACTGAAGGAAGAAGTGATGGTCAAGACCTTGTGGAGGGAGCTCGTGGAAATCCCGCCAGCTGTCAGATCAGACAGATTCGAGAGGAGGTTATAGAACATCAGAGTCCGAGCTCAAAAGGTTGGTGAATTGTTGGATCAACAGTTGATTTCCCATCAACCATCAGATTCGGTAGGAGTTACGCCGGGGTTAAGCCCTAGTGAATAGAGGAGGAGTCCCGGAAGGATTCATCGGGATATTAAAGTCATCGGGAATTCCGGGAGTGCAAAAATCACGACATCAAGAATCATGATCCACGATATCCCGACAAACTCAGAACCGTCCATCAGTGGGGACATGTGTCAGGAGATCCCAAGGAGTCGACGTTTGGGGGCATCGGAGTTTTCGAAGGTAAGAAACTCTTGCATGTTGGAATCGTGAAACGCGATATCCCGATGGAGGAGTTGTGTGGGGCCACAACCAGAGTTAGTGGAAGATAGGTGGCACAGTATCAGGGATTGAGAAAAGGTGAGACTCGAAACGTTTGTCATCAGGATTCGCGATCCCGCTCCGAAATCCCGATAGAAGTGATGGGAGGTGGAAAAGTCAACCCACACGTGTGCATCGGTGTATCGACATATCAGGAATCGAGGATCAGCGAAGCAAGTTGTTTTCGACATCGTAGGTGCTGAAATCCTGACGGAAGGATTCCCAATAGGAACAGGAGAGTATTGACATTTAACCATCGAGTTTCGGGGTATTGTGAAGCACAGGGTGTGTGACCACGAGACTCGCGAAATTGCGAGAACCGATTTCCCGATCATTAAGGGAGATCAATAGAAGAGTTGCTGTGGGTAAGGAAAATTTCTGATAGGGGATCAGAGGAACCTTTGAGTTCTTTGGGCCGTGAACGAAAGAAGGTCCTGAGGAAGCGGACGTGCTCCGAGGAGTGCGGTTGCGCCATAAGGTAGGTACATTGTATTTATGCACTGGTAATACTAACTCTTCTATCTCTTTAGATTCCATAGTAGTGGATATAGAAATGTGGAATCATAGGCTTGGACACATGAGTGAGAAGGGGATGCAGATACTTCACAAAATAAATTTCTTTCCAGATCTTAAACAAATTGATTTGGATTTCTGTGAGCATTGTGTTTATGGAAAACAAAAGAGAGTCAGATTTCTCATAGTTGGAAAAGAAAAGAAGAGTGAAAGGTTAAAGCTTGTGCATACATATGTATGGGGACCAACTCGGGTATCATATCTTGGTGTCTCTCATTATTATGTTAGTTTTATTGATGATGCAACTAGAAAAACTTGGGTTTATTGCATTCGACAAATATTTGTTGTTTTTGATACTTTAAGAAATGGAAAGATTTAGTTGAGAATGAGACAGAAAAAAAGTTGAAGTGTCTCAGATCAGATAATGGAGGTGAATATTGCAACAAGGAGTTTGATGATTAATGCTCATACCATGGGATTCGTAGAGAGAAGACAGTTCCAGGAACACCACAAGGAAATGGTGTGTCAGAAAGGATGAACATGAAAATCATGGAGCGTGCAAGGAGTATGAGATTGCATGCTGGTTTGCCCTTACAATTTTGGGAAGATGTTGTAGATACTACTGTTTACTTAATAAATAGAGGAACTTCAATCTCTTTGGATGGTGGAATTCTAGAGGAAGCATGGATAGGTAAAAAGGTAAACTATTCTTTTTTGAAGACTTTCAACTGTGAAGCATTTGTCCATATTGATAAAGAAAATAGAACAAAGCTTGAGGAAAAATCCAAGAAGTGTACCTTTATTGGATATGGTGTTAATGATTTTAGTTATCGATTATGGGATTATGAAAATAACAAAATCATTAGGAGTAGAGATTTCATATTCAATGAGAAGGTCATGTACAAAGATCAGTTGTAGAGAAAGAAACAAGAAAAATAAAATCCAAAATACACAGTGCTTGATGAGATCACTGAAAAAGAAATTCCAAAGGAACCAAAAAATCAAAATGTACAACAACATGAGCATAAAGTAACTCAAACTCCTGCAAGTGTTGTTA
>SNQJ01S0070021.1:19938-58732 GCA_010110895.2 Picea sitchensis
ACACAGGAATTGGCACATGTATTTGTTGATTTGTGTATGACAGTGTGAGACAATTGTATTGTACTGAGAGCTCTTGGATTAGAGTTTTGTATGAGATTGTTTCATGATTCATGATATACATAATATATGATAGTGGGGTTTTTGGCTTTACGCTTTCCCAAAAAAACTTCTTTGTTATGTGTTATTGATATTTCACTTTGTGATTGTGGTTGTGATCGTGGTTTAATTTTCCGCAAGAATAATAGTAGAAGCGACTTTGTATTTAACAGTGGCATATAGTGGTTAGATTAGGAGAATCATAGGAAATACTTAATTTGTATCGAAATTTCTACACTCATAAGCAAGGGGATGCCTATTCTGCATAAGTACGGCCCTAATACCCTCTCTGGAGGCATCACACTCCAATATGAAGGGCTGGTCGAAATATGGCAATGCTAAAACTGGGCATGTCCTCATTATCTTTTTCATTTTTTCAAGTGTAGATTGTGCCTCTGCATTCAATCTGAAAGCCCCTTTCTTGGTCAAATCGATCAAGGGTGCAAAAAGCTATGAGAACCCCTTGACGAACCTCCTGTAATAACTGCAAATGCCAAGAAACCCCCTCGACTCTGTAAGAGTCTTAGGTGTGGGCTAGTCAAGTATCGCTTGGATCTTCTCTTGGTGTACCTATACCGCCTTCACTCCAATGATGTGCCCCAAGTAGAGGACCTCTGTCAATCCAAATTCACATTTGGATTCCTTGGAATACAAGGATTGGTCCTCCATGATGGTTAAAATCCGTTCCATATGCTGAAGATGTTCCTCCCAAGTCTTGCTATAGATCAAAAGGTCATCAAAAAACACAAGAAGATGCTTCCTCAATTGCTTGTTGAAGACGTGATTCATGCATGACTGAAATGTGGTTGGCGCATTGGTCAATCCAAATGGAATCACTAGGAATTCATAGTGGTCGTAGTGACACCTGAAGGCAGTTTTGGGGATGTCTTGCTCCCTCATTTTGATCTAATGATAGCTAGAGTGCAAGTCAATTTTGGTGAAGTAAACAGCCCCATGGAGCTCATCCAATAGCTCATCAATCCTCGGAATGGGATACATGTTCTTAATAGTCTTTTTGTTTAATTCCCTGAAATCAATGCAGATGTGCATGGTTCCATCCTTCTTCTTGACTAGTACCACTGAAGATGCAAACGGACTGGAACTTGGTCTAATGTGACCCATGTCTAACAGTTCTTTGATGGCCTTCTCTATCTTTTCCTTGTACTTCTTTGAGTGTCTATAGTGGGTGTTGATGACTGGTTTTGTCCCCTCTTCCAGCTCTATGATATGCTCAAACCCCCTGTCTGGTGGCACTCTAGGTGGAATGGGTCCAAACACCTTGCTATGTTTGTCAATAATCCTCTGAATCTCTGGTGCATAGTGAATCTTCCCTTCCTTGTCCACACGTGTGGAAATCCTACACTCAACAGCATATACAATATCCTCTCTTCTGAAAATGGCCTCCATTCGCTTTGTTGTGACCACCCTAGCTGTGTTACCAGACATGCCCCTGAGAACTACCTTTCTCCCACTCTCCTCTGTGAAGGACATCTCCATAGTCTTGTAGTTGGTGATGATTGGTCCCAACGTAGTAAGCCACTGAACTCCAAGGATGATGTTTGTATCAGGGAGGTCCATCACATAGAAGTCTTGTGCTAAGTCATGTCTACCCAACGTAAGCTTCATCCATGGAATATACCTGTTACAGGGCATGGTGCTTCCTCTTGCTACTTCCACCTTGAATCCTTCAAATTCAACTGTGGATATGTGCCTCCTCTGTAGTAGTGTTGAGTTAATGAAGTTGTGTGAAGCACCCCCATCAATGAGAACCGAAACCTTATGCCCCTGCAATACCCCTCTCATCCTGAAGGTGTTGTACATGGGCACCCCACTGATGTATGCCAATGTAGCCTTCTCCTCTATTGCACTGTCGTGACCTGTAGCCTCCTCTTCTGCAGCTTCTGTAGTGTCCTGCTTCTATGTTCTAGATGTGGCCGAAATCCTCATCCTCCTCATTATCAGATGTGACCTCAATGTAATGAGCCTTGCCACAACCCATACACTTGTGGGATGGATCCCAAGGTTCTTTTCATGAGTAGCATAGTTGCTTTCTTCTCAGTTCTCTTCTAGTGTTCTCATCCATCCTACCTCTTCCCCTGTTGAACCCCCTTGGGTCCCTTCCTCCTTGATTCATGGGAGGTCTTTGGTCTCTTCCTCCGGTATTTAGAGGTGGTCTAGGGATAAATTTAGACTTTGTTGTTGGGCCTAGATCCCTAGTCCTCCATATGGCATACTGTAAGTTGGTAGGCTTGAAACTTGAAAGCCTTGACCCAACCCTTTAAGGATTCCATCAACCCTTCTGTGAAAAGCATCATGAGCCTTGACTGGGATACATCCTGCACCATGACTGCTAACCTCTGAAACTTCTCAATATATATCTCTGGTGATCCTGTCTACCTGAGTTGGGTAAGTTCCCTGAAATGTAGCTCTGGATCCCCCTGGTCAAACTTGTCAATAAGCCTCTGTGTGAACTTTGTGTAAGCCACTATCTAATTGTGGCCAAGTGTAATCAACCCATGGTACCACCAGTCATGATATTTTCCCTCCAAGTGTTAAGGTTTAAGCTATTATTAGGTTTCTTTTCAATTTACTAGATAACCATAGCACAGATAGGATCACTAAGAAATACACAATCACAAGAGATACATCATCTATCCTGGGAAACCCTCATGGGGGAGAAAACCCAACAAAAACTTCCTTAATATAGATAGCCAATACAATGCCAAGAGAATAAACCAAACAAGACATAAATTCCTCTCCCAAGTAGTGTGCCTCTCTCTCTCTCTCTCTCTTATTCTCCAACTGCAACTCCAAACTTGCGCTCTGATGATCAAGTGAGTGAGTGAGTGAACAAATGAGGTGCTAGCCTCTCTTATTTATGCAATCTGGCAGTCACTGAACTGACGTGTCTTTTCACTGGCAAGGCCGACTTTTCATTCTGGGTGGTTATAACCACTTTAATATATTCTTAGGTCGACTTCTCATTTAGCCTATTACAATTAGGGTTTGACCAATCCACAAAAGGGGATTTGGTCATTTACAATACCCGACATGATCAATCCACAAAAGGGGATTGATGTAATGAATAATACATCAATAATAAATAGAATACTCTTTGCAGTTACAATATTTCAACACTCCCCCTTAACAAGAAGGGTATTCTATAACAGCATCAGGCGAGAGAGAGGGAAACATCATCAACAACATCTTGGAACAGTGACTGGCATATCTATCAATCATTGGATTTTTTTCTCATCATCATCATTCACAGCATGGAGCTGGAGTAGCATCATCATCTTCTTTAGCATGAGGCTAAAGTAACATCATCATCTTCTTTAGCATGTCGGCTAAAGTAGTATCATCAATATCTCTAGCATGAGGCTAAAGTAACATCATCATCTTCAGCATTGAAGCTGAAATAACATCATCATCATCATCTTCAACAAAAAGCTAAAGTGGCATCATCAACATCATATTTAGCAAGAAGCTAAAGTGGCATCATCAACATCTGCATCAACATGGATTAGTATAACACTAATACATCATCATCATCGATAACAAAAACAACACAGCACAAAGGTTGGAGCATCATTGACATCAACACTGGGTTGGGAGTCTTCAGCATGAGGCTGGCATCACAACACGAAGCTGGAAACACATCATCACAGCACAAGGTTGGCACATCATCACAGCACGAGGCTGTCATCACAACACTTAAGCTAGCACATCATCACAGCACGAGGCTGGCACATCATCATAGCACGAGGTTGGCACATCATCACGGCACAAGGCTGGCACATCATCACAACAATTAAGTTGGCACATCATCACAGCAATTAAGTTGGCACATCATCACAACAATTAAGCTGGCACATTACAGCACTAGGTTGGCACATCATCACAGTGATTAAGTTGGCACATCATCACAACAATTAAGCTGGCACATCACAGCACTAGGATGGCACATCAACATGGCACGAGGCTCGAATATCATCAGCATGAAGCTGGCATCACAGCATTAGGCTAGCATATCAACACAGCACGAGGCTGGAATATCATCAACATGAAGCTAGCATCACAGCATTAGGCTGGCACATCATCAACATTTTGTGGTACTCTGACAGTCCCTAAGGAGCTGCCCAAGAATCATAAGATTCCCTAGGATATAAAATCCTAATGGAGCTACCATGTGGTACTCTGATAGACCGTCCTTACCGGACCTTCGGGATCTGCCCAGGAATCATAAGATTCCCTAGGATTATAAAAATCCTAACGGAGCTACCACAACTGATCAAGATACCATAGTATCATCAACACTACTCCCCCTTTCAAGGGAGGTCCTTTCGGACTATACCAAGCTTCTCTCGAAAGTGCTCAAACTTTACATGAGACAGAGGATTGGTTAACACATCTGCAACCTATTCATCTGTTTCAACATATTGGAGTTTTATAGCTCCTCTCTACATCATATCATGGGTGAAGTGATATCGGATCTCTATGTGCCTTGACTCATCATGGAACACATGGTTCTCCATCATTTTTATATAACTTGGTTATCACATAGAATCACGGTGGCTTCCATCTCTAGATCAAATAGATCGTTCAACAACATCTAAATCCATATGGCTTCACAATTGGCGGAACATGCAACAATGTATTCTGCTTCTGCCGTGCTCAGAGAAATATTGAATTGCTTCCTACTCTTCCATGAGATCATGGCTAACCGTAGACTAAAACAATATCCTGAAGTGTTATTTCTATCAGAAACACTTCTAGCTCAATCTGAATTGGTGTAATCACTTAGTCTGAAGTCAAGATCTCTAGTATAGCAGAGACCAAAATTCAACGTACCCTTAAGGTATCTCATCATATGTTTTGCAGCAACAATCTGAACACGTCTGGGTTCTACTGGATACTGACTCAAGGAAAAACATATATCTAGCCCGGTATTCATCAGATACATCATTGAACCAATAATCTTTCTATACAGAGTAGAATCAACCAATTCTGACGAGGTATTTACCAGGAGCTTCAACTTCATTTCCATGGGTGTGTACATGGATTTTCATTTCAACATGTCAAACCTCTTCATTTTAACTGCATATTGCCCTTGGTTAAGGAAGATCTTCTCTGTGCTCTGCCCAACTTCAAGACCTAAGAGATAATCCATTTAGGTCTTCCATCAAACTCTGTGGCGATCTTCTTCTGCAATCTGTGATGATATTTTCTTCATCTTGTCAAGGATACATCATCTACATATAGTAGTAACATCACTGGCCCATCATTCATAACCTTGAGATAAAGCTTATAATCAACTTTACTCTTGGTAAATCCAAAGCTCTTCAGAAAACTGTAAATTATGTTGTATCAAACTCTAGGAGCTTGCTTCAACACGTACAGAGCTTCCTTCAACTAGAAGACATGAGTCTTTCTATCTTCAATCCTCAAATCAAATTTTCTCATTACATGGTACCAATATGGTACACTTGTTGAAATAATGTAACTGCAAAGAGTATTCTTATTATTATTGTTATATTATTCATAGGATCAATTCCCATTGTGGATTGATCATGTCAGTTATTGTATTAGGACCAAATCCCCTTTTGCGGATTGGTCAACAGACAATTGTAATAGACAGAATAAGAAGTCAGCCCCAGCAGTTATTATTGAGACCCAGAAATATAATAAAGGTGGGTTTACCCACCCAGAGTGAGAAGTCGTCCCTTCCAGTGAAGACACTTCACACGTGTCAGATTTGTATATATAGAGAGGCTAGCGCCTCACTTTGACACACAACACACTTGCTCATTTCTAAGAGGCAAGTTGCAACTTACCAGTTGGAGAGAGGGAGAAGAGTGGCGCATCTTTTGGAGAGGACTTTTGTATTGGTTTGAGTTATATCTTTGAGAGGATCTTTTGTATTGGCTTGAGTTATCTCTTGACATTGTATTGGCACTCTATGATAAGGAAGTTTTTGTGGGGTTTTCTTCCCTAGAGGGTTTCAGATAAATGTTGTGTCTCTTTGTGAATGTGTATTTCTGGATCTTGTTCTTATGTTGCTCTTTTATCTATTGAAATGCAAAGAACTAATAATGTATTAAACATTAACATTAACATGGCATCGTGAGCCAACCTAAGGAAGCATATTTCGCAAGAAAAATTCATCAAGCAAAGCATTCTGAATTAGGGTTTTTCAAAGTGAAGATTTTCGCTCCAAAAACCACCTAGAAAGTTAGGTAATCTTCCCCCAAGGATCATTTTGGCACCTTAAGTTAATATCATCTTTCAAAGCTGGTCGGATCTCCTAAAGTGAAACTTAGTTTCACAAAGTACTGTATACTAAAATTCAAAAATCCACAGATCAGATTTGAAGGGGGGAAAATTGGATTTTTCTCAAATCCAAGTACACCAAGCTACTCACCTCAACAAAGCGACCTCTCGTATAATAAAATTTGATTTTAAGCATTTTCTTATTTTTGGTCATTTTTCATAGCCTTGGTACAAGATGTCTCAAAGCACAAAGCTTGCTGAGAAACTAGAAGGCATAGACAACTTCATGCCCTAAAGTATAAGACGGGTCTGATCCTTGCAAAGAATGACCTAGCAAGATTCATCTAAGAAGAAGTCGAACCTCAAGATGCCTGTGAGATGAAAGTAGCATCGTATGGACTCAATCAGGCTCAAAGAATCATTGCAGATTCAATCAAAGACCACCGATCCCGTAGAGGAACATCCAAGACTCGGAAAGAGATGTTTGACTTTCTAAGCAAACTATACTTAAGGAAAGAACATCAACCGTAAGATGAACCTAAGATCTCAATTGAAGAATACCAAGATGTATAAAGGAGAAATGATTCAAGAATATTTCTCCAATCTCAAAAATTAAAGAACAGCTAGTTACATTGGAGACACTATAGATGAAGACAAACTCAGAATGATGACGGCCCTAAATGGTCTCAAGACCTTGGGATTCTTTCATCCATCGATATGTGCCGAAAGGAGAAACTAGCTTGAGAGCCTATGGAAGAATGCATCCAAGAAGAGACAAGGGTGGCTAACCGTGGGTGAAGCACTACTACTAGCAAGGGACGACGATCAAGCCCTAGCTACCCATACAAAGGAGGAAGGAAGAAACCCTATCAAAAGGGAAACTTACAGAGAGCCTCAACAACCATCAAACAAATTCAACAACAAAGAATCTCATCCAAGAAGTTTTCTGAAGAAAGGACAACTATGGAAGAGATCTATCATCCATACAATGTTATCATTGATAAGATGGACACAAGGTGAATTCTTGTCCAATTAGGAAGTGAGAAGAATACAAGAGGCAACATGCTCACATAGGCGAAGATGAAGAACCACCTATGAAGATGATTAAGGACCATGTCTTGATCTCGACTCTCTCAGTATCCGACACCATGAGAGGACACATGGTTCATTGATAGCAGTGCATCAAAACACATGAAGGGTAAGAAAATTACTCTCTCTTGTATTTTGGAAAGAAGTTTTCTCAAAAGTGACACTTGGAGATGATTACCAATATCCTATCAAGGGAGTGGGGAGAATCAAACTACAAGCTAGATTCGTAAAACTCAATAACAATGAAGGACGACGGCGTACCGGGCTTGAAGAAGAACTTACTTTCCATGTCAGCTTAGATAAGAAAGGCTATAGATTTTCCTTCATAGATGGAGAAGTTCTTATGGGCTAAGGGAGAAACCATAAATGAAGGTAATCACATCGGAAATGAAGAAAATGGCTTATATAAGCCGAAGGATCACCCAGAAACTGCTAAGTACACTCCATGCCATCTAAAAACTCATGACCCGGCATAGAAGATTAGCCCACATCATTCACAAGGCACTACCATACATATGCAAAGTTGTCACAGTTTACCAGAACTCAAGGTCGAATTAAGAAGGCATATGCAATGGATGCTAAGGGAAGTTAATATCAAGAACCTTTTCCAAAAAGGGATAGCAGTTTTGAATAAGTAATTGAACTCATTCTACCTGTGACGCAGTGGCCTAATGCCATTATCCTCCATTAGCCGGTATGTATACTATGTATCATTCTATTGATACGACTATTCTCACAAGACTTGGATATATTTCTTTGAAATCCAAGATGAAGCATTTAGTAAATTCAAGGAATTCAAAGTCTTTGATAGGAGAATCTTTCTAAAAGAAAGATTAAGATACTTCAAAGTCGAGAATGGAGGAGAATATACCTCAAAAGAGTTCGTGAACTTCCGCAGCAGATGTTGGGATCAAGAGGGAACTCACTACTTCCTCATAATCCTCAACAAACCGCGGTAGACGAGCGAAGAACAAAACAATTATGGAACCTCAGAAAGACCAAGAACCACGATCAAGATCTTCCTATGTGCGCTTATGGGCGTAAGCAACAATGGCATTTGTTTATGTGCATAACTGATTATCCGACATACAGCGCATTCTGGGTTCAGGTGACCCCGGAAGAGATGTTCACTGAAAGAAGCTAGAGGTAAGTTTATCTCAAATATTTGGTTGTCCAGTTGGTTTATTCATATACCAAAAAAGAGAAAAGAAAATGCTCGAACCCTCCAAAAAAGAAGGGAATATTTGTGATACCGTGAGGTCTCCAAGGCTCGTGGTCTGTTACATACCCGGTCACCACCATTGAAATCAAAGGTGGACATGACCTTTGATGAAGAAGCAAATACCTAAGAAATCAAGAAGATGCCAGCCTTGAAGAAGTATATGAAGAAAAAAATGTAGCTCCCAAAGCTGCAGAAATAGTAAGGGAAATCATAACTTTCCCTGATGAGGAAACTCTTGAAGACCATAATGTAATAGAAGTTCAAGAACTTCCTCAAAATGACCTTCTCCCATAAAGAAATCCTGCTTGGGCAAGAGAGTCATTCAAGATGGAGAGAAGTATGGTGTCTCCAGAAGGAACCTCGAGACAGTGAAAAGACTAAAGCCATTCTCCAGCTATACGCCTTTGATGTGTGATCTCCTAGATGAGGAGCCTACCCTCTTTGAAGAAGCCATTCAAAAGAAGGAATAAGCAGATGCCATGACAGTGAATACCAATCCATAATAAAGAACAATGCATGGGAAATAGTTCCCGTGACCAAAAGTAAGGATGTGGTGTCATAAAATGGCTCTTCAAAATAAAAACATGCTGATGGAAGCATTGAAAAAAAATAAAGAAAGAAAAAAAAAAAAAAAAAAAAAAAAAAAAAAAAAAAAAAGGCATTGACTATGAAGAGACATTCGGCCTCATAGCCGTGATATTATTCTCAATCGAATCCATCATATCTCTTTGCGTACTAAGATGAGGGGAAATGAATCCCATCAATGGACGGAAGACAAAATTTTCCCCGAATGGTGTTATTGTTGTTGGGAAAAATACCTTATGGACTAGCAAACTAGGGTCCGACTTACGCAGATTTTGACTGAAAAGAAACTACTTTTTAAACTACAACCCAAGATTTTAAACCCTTTCACAAGAAATGCATGGAAAATGACCACCAACCCTTTATTACCGTATGCTCGAAGCGTAGATCCTCCATTGCTTTGATCACTTTCATACCGCTCTTCCACGTGATGATTCCACTCAAGACAAATAACAACTATGCATGCATGCTACTTCTTACTCGTGGTTAGAAATCACATACCAATCCAAACCATAGACAATTCATGCATTGGGACGGGAAAAGTATTCTTTTTATTACTGAAAGTGAACCAACTTAAAAAAACTGAGACCGGCCACCACTCCTCAAACCTGATCCTGGGCTCATCTTCAAGTCTCTCCAACTCCGCTATGCTAAACTTCCTTTGGCATGAGGAAAGGCTAAAGGGTTGGGACAATGGATTATGTGAACAAGCATAGTTTCTTCGCTTATATTTTTCCTCCTCCAATGGCACTTACCCCTTCTTTTATAGGGTTGAAGGAGCTAGGGTTTTGGATTTAACCCTCAAACCATGCATGGCCAGAGTTTCAATTAACTCCACTCCATAGCTTTTGTCTCCACGGCAACTTTCCCTTTTTTTCGCTTTGTTGTGGCACGCTGGCTATAGTGAGTCAGGCAATATCATCGCAGAATGGGTTAGGGCGTAGCCTTGGAATAAGAGGATTTTCAAAGAGTTGTTCGCAGGAAGTTTTGGAAAAGAAGGGATATGAGCTGGCATGATGCCAGGTAAGCAACTATAGTGCAATTTAGGGTTACAAGATACCCCTAATGTGAGGTCAAATATATCCATGGTCGAAATACATTACCACACCTTTTACCGATAAAATAATGATTGAGCCCAAGGATCAGAACTAGGAGGTGCCGTCTGTAAAACAAAAAATATCTCATCGAGGCGAGCATACCCAATCATGGGTATGCCCACCTCGGGATAAAATAGAACCATGGCTACTAACCAAATACACCGGTGAGATCCGTCAAATAACTATGTAAAGAGTAGCCACTTAATAATAATACGTTGGAGCTACATCTCAAATCAGATCTTCCGTGTCGATTCCTACCGGGATGGTTGTTCTTCCGAGCTCGAGCAACAACTTCAAAAATCTTCTAAAAATAGGGTAGGAGTGTAATATAAGTGTACAATTACACTACCTGTAGAGGTCTTCGATGGCTTGTTGCTTATGGACTTGATAATCTTGATGACTTAACCGGCTTCAATGATTTCGAACAAGGACTTGATTGGACGCTCGTGATGGCTCCGCATATGACAAAAAGACACATTGCGAGGACCGACTCAGCTATAGTGGACAAACTTCCCTTTGGACAGACAGCACGACAAGTGATAAGACTCAGCAAGATATATGTTAATCATAAGTCTACGGCTACAAGAGGCACGCAAACTCTCCATATGTTTGAAGAGTAACCAAACAAAGCAGGACACAACTCTATATATGCAGAAAAGCTCCCTTAAGGTCGTGATTACATCCTATAGTCCGATGATCAAATCCAATGTGATGCTTTTATCCAAGGGCAACTCATTATACCGCCAATAAAGAAAAATACTTCTCCCATCCTCTTTTTGGGTATATTTGATTTTTTGTTCTTTTGATAATTTTGAAAAGAATAAAGGAATACTACGCTACAATGGAGGATCTGAGTACCGTGAAAACATACAAGCTCCGAAAGTACGCGATGATACCGATGTTCTAGTAAAATGATACTTGGGAAAAATCCTCCACGTCAGCTGTTAAGACGCTGTACAAACCGCCAAGGTCAGGATAAGGTATGCAAATGCGGTTGATAGAACATACAATGGTAACGCCCTTCGATGTAAGTTTAACGAGCCCGCAGAAGGTAAGCTCGACGGTTTTACATTTTACAGAGGTCCAAAACATAAACGGAGACTTCGCTGGGGTACCTTTTTTCGACAATGGGCCTAGTCGTTCAAAAAAGGGATAAACTTGTTCCATATAGACGCTAATTAAAACCATTTTAACGAGTGTGACAAGGACAATATCACTCTATGATTTTTCACTTTTAAGGAGTCTAAAACAAGCTTAACTATGATCACAACAGAATATTCTTCCCGACCAATTTAATGAGTGTGAAAGAATAAGGTCACTGGCCATCTTTTCAATTTTAGGAGTCCGAAAAGAGCTTAATCCATGGACTCGCGGGGGGTTTCCTTTTCAGAATTTAGTCCCTCAAAGTTCAAAAGGAATAAAATTTTATTCCCGAGGATACTCTTCTAAAGAATGGAAATTACAGAGTATACCTTGTTCGTGACAATTGACCGTCTCGACCAAAAGGGTAAACTACCGCTTTATTGACGCGACTTCAAATTTCCGTGTTTTAATGAGCGTGGAAAGGCCACAAGATCGCCGGGCAATCTTTTCATTTTTAGAGGGTCCAAAAAGGGCTTAAAGGAGACCTTGGATTTTTTGGGAGTCCCGGGAGGGTAAGACAAAGGGTGAAAAAGACTCATGCAAACGAGGCTCAAACCCATATTCAGGAAAAAAATACGACCTCCGAGCCACAGTTGTTGTTGGAAACGGTATGGACACCATAATGAAACCATGAACTACCTAAGGCATCCATGTTCGGGTAAGCTCTACCACCAAGTCACGCATACTCTGTATGCTGTGAGCAGGGATTTGTTCCGTCACAACCCTCGATGGAACAGCATGCGGGGAATGAGGGTCCGGGCGCGGAGCGGGGAGGTTCCTTGGAGAGAATTCTTTCCTTGTGGTTGTGTTTTGTTTCCCTGTAACCTCGTACCTCTAGCCAGATTTCCTTTGCCTTGGGTGGAGCTTGGTACCAGCTCAGGGGTGACCCATTACAGCCAATGAGCAGGGCGGTCTAAGGCTAGGAGGTTCGTGGAAGGCCTCGACGTGGTTGGTGGAATTACCAATCGCTAAAAGATAAATATCCGACATGTTTTATCACGTTTTGCATGACTCCATTGTTTATGTTATCATGATTTCCATGCAGTATACGACTAATATGGAATGCTATGGTTTGTTAATTATATCAGTAAATAATATGTTTTACTCTGAACTTAAATGTGTTTATTTACTTAAATGCATGCGATTAATTATGAATGAGAATGTGTTATTCCACATACTAACACCTACATGGTAGCCAAGGTACGCTACAGTTATTCTGGGTTATCTACCAAGAGGTGTTATAGTAACCTTGGGTAGTTTAGTGAAAGGGGTGTTATTTTGGTATCGTGAGCCAAGGTTTCGATAATATCAGCCTAGATGGGTTAGTGGGATGGTATTTCACCGAGAATGCCGGAAGGGAACAATCGAAGGACTAATTTCGGACTCTGGTTTGCTCCAAAGTTTCAAGTAGTTACTTGACGAGTTGTTAAAGCTCAGGAGGTGAAGGGCGCGGCGTGAAATCAGCACCATTGTGGTTTATGGCCATAGGGAGAGAGAGAGGACTCCACACCGTTGGTGTGGAAGCTCTAGGATCTATTCGAGAGGGAAGGCAAACCTTGTGGAGTCAAGCGATCTGGAGAACATCCGGCTGTACCGTCGGATCGGTAGAGGGTTGCACGGAGTTTTAAAGCTTCGCGAACAGGTGAAAGTCCCGAAAGGAGTTGGCTTATCGATATCGAGTTCTCGAGGTCGAAGGTTGGGACATTTCGTTCTAAAATAGCTAGAGGGAATTGAAGTCGCCCTGGTTTGCGAAGGATGCAGTCGCGGCGATCGTCTAATTCGCGATCCGACACCCGGACTCAAAGGTGAGCCGCTATCTTTGCAATCGCTAAGTCCCAGATTTGGTCCGAGCCTTTCCAACACTTGAGACACACGCGGCGATATTTTGTCATCGGGAAAGTCCCGATAGAAAGTCAAATCGGCACATCAGGGTTCTACAAGCCATTAATCCTCGAGACGTAGACGTCAGGGACAATTGAACCGCGGAAATCGCGGAGAAGCGATCAGGTCCGGCCCATCATAGAAGGACACCGGAGGAGATCGAGTATCTTCGGGATTTCCGAAAGGAAAGCTCCGCTTAAACAGTCGACATCAAGACGGAAATCTAATTTATGAATCGAATCCCGCGGACAAGAAGTTTATGATTTTCAAGATTATAAGTCTGAAACCGATAGGAGATAAGGCCGCGTTCTTATGGGATAAAGGTCATATGGGCCGTGTGATTAGTCGTGAAGGCTAACGCCAGAAAGAGCCGCGTGACGTATCTAATTAGCCCATCGAGGATCAGCCGGATCACGATCGAAACCGTATCGATTTCAAAAGAATATGCGACAAGAGGTTGGGAGTCATCACAGAATGAAGTCCCGGTACCGAAAAAAAAACCAAGACCTCAAAGTCCCGCGAAAAGTCCCGAAAATTGAAGTTTCAAAAACCCAAAAGTGCAAAGTCAACGAGAGCTCTAAAACCCTATTGAAATGTCTTTTGTTCTTGTTGATGTTAGTCATAAATGCCAGGGATTGTTTATGAAGTTTAATGTCCTTACAAACTTCGAATTTACTGTACAGTGTGTGTGCAGAAGTTCAACAAAGGCTGAACTCCAGCTAACTAACGCCGAAAAGTGGGAGGGGAAAGGTGCGTGACATTCTCTAAAATGGAAGATGAGTGGGAAGGAAAGGATGTTAAATTAGGATTTGATGGATCAAACTCTAATGGGCATGAAAGAGAAGGATAAGGAAGGACATAATGAAAACCATTGAAGATTGCAAAGAGAGGGCCAAGGGCTCGCCGAAACATATCGAAATCTCATGAAAGTCACGGATCGGCAAGGTGAATTAAACTTAAAATTTTTAAGGAGCCTGAAAAGAATAGAGAAGAAACTCGAGAAGGAAGAGACTCTGCTATGATCTGAGAGTCGCAGAACCCATGTGAGAAGAAGTAGGTCAAGGAGTGGTGAAATACGTCTTAGTCGCCCCAAAGACATTCTCGATAGGAGACACAATAGCTGGTTCAAGCTCGTTCTCCTACCAGAAAACATCTAAAATATGGAAAGGAGGAATTGAAAGGAGATGAACAGATTAAGCCTCCAACATTCGATGGAGAACATAAGAAGGAGGAAGATGCCGAGACTTGGTTGTTTTGAATGAAGAAATACTTCCAACTCCAGAATTATTCCTACCATGCAGATGGAAGAATTGCAATGTATCAACCGAAAGGAAAAACATCCATGTGGTGGAACCAGCCGGTGTAGGTGCAAAGACATGCCGGTGAGAGAAAGAGGTCACTTGGAAGGAATTTAAGAGGTATCTTTATAGAAGAAATACCCCACCAAAAGATACTATGACAGAAAGATGAAGGAGTTCTTCAACTCAAGCCAGGCGCGATGACTCATTGATTTATATGAACTAAGTTTTCTAGAACTATTAGCGTTCCATTTATCAAAGATGAGGTTGCCGAAGATTCGTAGATATGATGAGTGGATTGCCACCTTCCATTGGTGAAAAGATTCATTATGATGATCCCAAGACCATGGAAGAAACAATAAGAAGGGCTTAAATGCTTATACTTAACAAGAAAGAGAAAAGCCATCTTTCTGAAGGCTTGGGATGGCTGGGCTTTGAACGTGGAGGCGAGCGGAAACGGTATTCCCTTTTTCGAAGAACGGACTGGGAACAAATACTATCCTTTAAAGAGCCCCAGAAAGTTGAAGGGAGTGAGTATATGCCAAGGTCTCCACCTATGGAGTAAGCTAAATGAAGGAATCATCGATACAAGAGATCGCCTTCACGAAGACAAAGCAAGAATTCATTTACCTGCTCACGAGCTTGAAACCGCTGGAGGATATGGCACAGAATGCCGAGATCTACGCTGCCCCGACAACAAGCGCGGTGATTTTCAATCACACAGGATTGAAGCGGAAGGTATGATCAACAACCACCACTTTGTTATTTTGATTGATTATATTAGCCAGAAGTTATGTAGATCCTAGAGTGGTGGAAATTTTGCATCTAACTAAGAGAAAACATGAGAAGACTTGGTTAGTGGCAATGGCCATGGGACCAGAAGAGGAAGGTCATCAATCATAAGTCCTATTCGCGGGATTATGAAGGAATGAGCACTAAGGCTGAATTTAACATCCTGCCTTTAGGCTCATACGATTAATTAATTGACTGACCGCTGGACCAACACTACGCCCTTCCTGGCACCGGCCAGAATAAGAGATTTGTTGTCCTGGACCTAAGAGGGAAATCGTATCACCCAAGGAATTCAGAGTCGGTCATGGAGGGAAATCTCACCATGTACCAAGAAATGTTAATTTGCTACCGCCAATTATTTGCGTCAAGCGGAAGAAGAATCCTGAGATGTAGTCTCAAATCTAGAAGACCACGAAGTACTACAAGAATTTGAGGACATATTTCAAGAGGTTCGACTAATTTCCCCGAAAAGAGACATCCATTTTTCTATAACGATGCTCAGAGCAAATCAGCCAAGACTCCTTATAGAATGGGTACACTAGAAATGAAAGAGTTGCAATTGCAACCTGAAGAGCTTCTAAAGAAGGTTGCATTCGCCTTAAAATAAGGTCACCGCGTGGGGAGCCCCATTCCCATTCGTGAAGAAGAGATGGGACGTTGAGGTTGCATTGATTTTCGCAAGCTTGAATAAGGTCATCATTAAGAACAAATATCCTCCTCGCTATGATTGATGATCTTTGATCGCATTGAAGGATGTGAAAATATTTTCAAATATATATCTCAAGTCAGGATACCACCAAGTGAGAACAGCGATGAGGACATCGCGAAGACCGGCCAGGAACAAGGCATGGTCATTACGAATTCACGGTGCCGCTTATATCAACGCGCCTGTTGTCTTCATGCGCTTAATGAATGTGGAGTGTTCGTAGATTATTTGGACAAGTTTGTCATGTCTTCTCGACTTATATCTTGGTGTATCCTCCAAGACGTAGGAAGAACATGAGCAACACCTCGAGAATGGTGTTGTAGGTGCTGAGAGAACACCGGCCAGGTTTAAACCGAAAGTGCTCTTTTATCAAAGACGTGATTCACTACTTGAGACATATTATATCTAAAGAAGGGATCGCTGTGGATCCCGAAAAGGTATAGGCTATTTGAGAATGGCCAGCCAAGGAATGTATGGTTAGATCTTTATGGTCCGCGCTACTATAGGAGGTTTATAGTTGGATTCTCAAAGTTAGCTCATTTTATCACTTCCTTGTAAAGGAAGGGAAAGAAGTTCCATGGACTGAAGAATGAGAAGGCCCAAATTTGCCATAGCTACCAAGTAATCCGTCTGATTCCTCAAGATTGGGCAAGATCCAAATAAGGATTACGAGTGTGCACATGTGATGTAAGGAGGGCCGAGGAGTTCTCGCCCAAGAGGGATTTGTAGTTTGTTATGAATCCCAAAGTTGAAGGAGCATGAGAAGAATTATGCCACTCAATTTTATTTAGAGTTGGCATCAATTTATCCACTTCAGGAAATGGAGACATTACCCCCATGGCAAGAGATCTGAAGGCGAACACCATAATGGTTCCAAATATTTATTTGATCACGACCTTAGGGGAAACGCCGTGAAAACCGGACACGGAGTTTCCGTGGCGAATATGCGACTTTGATATCGCTAGCATATCAAAGCGGAAAGAAATATATGGTCGATAAACTCGCTAAAGGTGCATGAATTACATGTTGCATCCATTAGCTTGTACCAGACTGAGATGAAAGACGTAATTTTGGAAGCTTCCGCAAAATGTTGATTTGTAGTACAAAATCTTGTAGCAAAACTGCCAGCTGAGTAACTGAAAGACCGGCGAAAGTTACACCTTTGGGAACTGATGGCTTACTTTTAGATAAAAACAGAGTGTATGTACCAATGTCCGAGAATCCGAAGTCAGTAATTCTAAAGGAGATGCATAATGTGGTTTATGTTGACATCCGGATATCGTAACATTACGCTGAAGAAATAAAGGCCATTATTTTTGACCGGGTTTGAAGAAATAAATCACCGAAAGTACATCGCTAGATGTATGGAGCACCAGAACGTTAAAGCTAAGCACAGACACCCAACAAGGTTGTTGCAGCCCTTACCTATTCTAAAATGGAAATGGGACGCGGTGACAATGGATTTTATCACCGGATTACCTAGAACAAGCGCGATGATTCAATCATGGTGGTGGACAAGCTTACTGTACGCCTATTTTATTCCAATCGAACCACCCAATAAGGTAGCCGATAACATATCTTTTTAAAATATGTTGTACGCTTGCATGGAATTCTTAAGACAATTGAAACCGATAGGGACCCAAAATTCACTTCAATTTCGAAAGGATTGAAATCTCAGCGATCTCGAACGAATCTTAATTTTAGCACAGCATATCATCCCGAATTTGATGGATAGATAGAGAGAGTACCGTATAACAGAAGACATAACAGAATGTATGATGGATAAACCATCAAGGTGGGAAGACTATCCGCGATTTGGTAGAATTACCACAATAATG
The DNA here is from genome assembly GCA_010110895.2 of Picea sitchensis. NCBI lineage: Eukaryota > Viridiplantae > Streptophyta > Pinopsida > Pinales > Pinaceae > Picea > Picea sitchensis. The sequence goes on from SNQJ01S0070021.1 coordinate 37,953, forward strand.
GCAGGCATATCATGCATCAATCAAGATAAGACCATCTCGGGTTACCTATGGAAGAAAGTGCAACATCTGCTGATCGATAATCCAAATTCGACGCAGTAGTGCAGAAGCTGGGCCTGGGCTACTCAAAGAGATGGAAGACTAAATGATGTTGGGAATTAAAAATAATTTAAAAGCTGCCCAGGACAAGCAGAAAAGTTACCGAGCAGTAAATGTGAACCCATAGAGAATTCAAAGTGGGTGACCATAAGTTTTCCTTTTGAAAGTGAAAACTAACAGAGTTCCCCTCGGCCGGGAAGTGCTGTGCCAAGTTGGCGAAGATTTTGTAGGGCCATTTCGATTCCTCGAGGATTGGCTGGCCAGCTATGGCCACACCTCAAGATCTATGATCCGTATATAATGTGTTTTATGTTTCACTACTTAAGAAATATGTGTAACTGGCGTTAATCATGTTATCGATTGAATGTGATCGTGGAATCCCAAGGTGTCCCATAAGTGCATCCTCTACGATATTGACAGAAAACAAAATGCCTCGAATCTGAGCTTAGAGCTTGGGAAGGTCCGGAAGGACCTCGCACGGTCTTGAGGACGAAGGAGCATGAAGAGGTTATGCAGCTAGAGTACCCTCGCGATCTTTTAAAAATACCTTGAAAGGCTGCGAGATTAGCAAGTTGCACCGAGGATAGTGCAAAAAAATAAGGGAGGGAGATTGTAATGTCCCTAAGGTCGTGAGCCCTCACGAAACCATGTTCTAAAAGAAATTGTAATTGTGTTTTATAGGCTAATGAGCTAGTTATTATAAGCCAGGAAGCTTATGTGTGTTTGTTAGGCCGTGGAGCCTAAGTGTTGAAGGCCGAGCCCCGCTATTGTATATGTAATCAAGGCAACACTTTAATAAAATATAAACACCACCAAGTGCGTAATCGACCCATGATGAATGAGTGAAGGGGGATCGAGCATCCACAAAGGGCGGGGCGTGAATTAGGCCGGAAGGTGGGAAAGGATAAGTGTTGAGCTCCGCTGCCACAGTTTCTGAGGCTTAAGCCCGGGAATAATACTTTAATATTATTCCAAAAGAACATGTGCATTTTTATGTTTTATCCTAAGTTCATAAACATGAGGAAGGTGATGCGTGCTAAGTAAACGCATGCAGTTTCCAGGAAGACAAGTGTCAACCCGGGCACATGAAAATAAAATGGCTAAGATGATCTGTGAGGGGGTTCCTCCTCCATTCTACCGGATTGTCTAAACGTGGAGATAGAGCCCTAGATAGTACTACTAACCCAACTCATGCAGAGAACCTTCGTGTCTCTGTGATTCAAAAACTCTGTGTCTGGATTTGAGGAAATCGATGTGTATATTCCCTGAACAAGAAACCTACATGGATTTCAGAAAAGAGTCTGTGTTTGTTCTAGAAAGATGGTATACCCCTTCTCTGTTCTAAAACGTGGAGTCCGACCCATCTCTACTGGACTTACTCACACGTATCCTTGAGAATCCAGAATGTGAGTCTATTCCAGGTTGCCAAATTGAGAAACGTAAGGTCTCGCCCCCGCTGTCAGTTATACCGCTGCACCCTTCCGAGCCTCTGGCAAGTTCGTGGTTCGATTCCATGGGAATGTGGTGGATGTGTATTGTTTGATCCAATGTGGCTTGTTGGCCAGTTTGAAAAAACACTCTCTCCAGGTGAGAAAAGTGTTTGAATTTGGAAGAACATGTTGCTTGGCATCTGCGGAGTTTAATTCCCAGGTGAGAGAGTGCTGAGGGAAGGAGAGAATCCCATGAAGGGAACCTCGAAGGCCACAGAGCCCGAGACTTCGTCCGACTGCTCCTATAGCCCAAGCGCAAGGGAGATTAGCAACAAAGACCTGGCCCAGTGACAGAAGGTGTATACCTCGCGGGAATGTTACGTGGGGAATGAGGTCCGGTGGGCAAAGTGAGCGGAGTGTCTGAGAATTCTTTCCTTGTGGTTGTGTGTCATTTTCCCTGAGAATCCTCAAAATTTCAGCCTAGATTTCCTTGTCTTTGGGTGGAGCTTAACCTGATCTCTAAGTGACCCATTGTTGAGCTCGATGAGCAAGCAAGGCGGGTCTATAGTCAGGGAGGTTCGCGGGAAGGCCTAAGACACTTGGTTGGTGGATTATACCATTGTTAAAGATAAGTATCCGATTATGTTTTATCACATGCTGTACGACTCATTGTTTATGTTATCATGGATTTTACCATGTAATAATGAATTCGGTTATGGAATGCTTATATTTGTTAATTATAGCAAGAAATAATATGTTTACTCTGAGCATAAATGTATTTCATTGCTTAAACGCATGCGATTAATTATGAATGAGAATGTGTTATTCGGCGTAGTAACACCTACACAAAGAGTTGGCAGCGCTATGAGTTGGGTTATCTACCAAGAGGTGTTATACTAACCTTGGTAGCCGAGTGAAAGGTGTTCCGTGAGGCAATTGACAGACGGCCGACAGCCGACACAGAGGAACTTCTCAGTTCAGACCATCTTGTGTTCTGCTCTTTTGAGAGAGTTTTCGAAGCCTAATCCTCGGTTGCAGTAATGAGGACATTCAGCCTCTTCCCTATAGGTAGATTTAAGCAAATGTTATCGCCATCGACAGGTGGGTGGAAGGACCGCTTGAGTCCTTCTCGACGATGACTTCTTTGCTTCTTACACGACATCCTCGTTATCGAGACCTTCACCAGATGCGGGATGATTTCTAGAGATCCATAGATACCCGTGCCTCCTGAGGAGCGAGGGAGATGGGTAAGTCTCCACCTTGTAGTTTTTTTGCATGGGCGTAGTTTTATGTTGTGGTGTTATATATATCATTTTTTTTGTATGCCAGAGTATTTGATTCGCAAACGCTTGTTGCATGTAGATGTGGGGGTCTGTATGCATTCACGACTAATATGCACGTGAATCGTGCATTGTCCACGCCGTAAAGCCCGGCTGCTACCGGGCTGGGGAGCAGATAGTGTGGAACTTCCCAGTAGGAGAGGCCGAGAGGTCTCTTAGGCAGATTGAGCGGAAATTCATCGCTCACTCACACAACTCATGGCAGAGATAGAGGACTGCCACCATCCATGTTTCATGTTGTAGGGGTACCCTGACACGGGTCCTGATTGTTTAGGCGCTTGTCTGCCGCGGGATTATAATGTGGCCCATAGGCCCCGGTAACGTAATTTTTAGACTTTTATGTGCCACGAACACCAATATGTATATATTTTGGATATACAAGCCATGTGACTCGCTACTATTCCCATTTTTGTGGGCTTAAGGCCCATCTATGTATTCTAGTTATTTTATGATGTTTATATATGTTTTTATCTTTTGTGTCTATGGATTATATGTGCAAAAAATGTATTTTGCTACGTTTATGTCCATGTTCTTTTATATAAGATGCCAATCTAAAATTTGATTAGCTAGAGTATCTCTAATTTGGTTTAATCTCCTAGAACATGAAAATATGTAATATAATCAAAGCTCGTTCTAAGAGACGCATCTCAAGAAATCGCCGATGTAAAGTCGGATCATGAACTCGATATACTCTATTTAGCTGCGACACAACCGCTTTGAGCGCCGAAGATAGACCCAGATGAGAGATACCCAATGACAAGGGGTCACGAAGAAACTCAATAACCGCATCATAATCGCATACATTATTTGTGTAGTGTCACCTAAGCATATACCTCCGAAGATAACAACTGACCATGTGCTGTAAAGATTACCCAAGCTACAGGCAAGCTCCGCTGCAGGTCAACTAGCATCGCCCGATATCCAACAAACACCTTCGCATCACTTGACATCTCACGCTATTGACAAAAGATAACATCACGACACGTCCATAACACTTTAAAAGAAACTTAAAAAATAATAATACAAAGACTATACATATAGCCACAAAAAGTCACCCACGCGGACTGCTACCTTATGAGCAATACTTTGAGGTAGAGCCTAATTTCTAGGCTCCGGCCAAAGCATTCTCAAAATCAACTTCGCATATAAACGATAAGCACCCTTTTAATACCTCTTTGATAATGAAGGGTCCAACCACATTGGTTTAAACTTTCCTACCCCCAAAGGGTCCTTGTCTTGGTTGGCACCAGGACAAGGTCGCTTCAGAGAAAATCCGAGGATAAACAAACCTATCATACTAGACCTTAACACATCACTTATTCACCTCGATAGCTAGGGTGGAATCTTGACATTGTTCATTGAGTTTCTCAAGGTATACTAACCGCTCTTCAAGTGGAGAAGTGTCCGCCAATAATCGTGACCGCCAATTTTACAGATGGATTTGATATCTATAAGCAAGACCGCCTGTTCTCAAACAAGTTGAAAGGTGATGGTTCCGGGTTGCGCCTTTAACAGATATGTTCGGTAAGCCCATAATGCCGGAAGTATACCATCAAACGCCAATTTGACTTGGCTAAGTTGATAGTTCGCTGGTTAATCGCCTTAAGAGTTTTGTTTATGTTTTCCAGACTCTACCCATTGGTTTAGTAGTAAGGTGATGAATGTTCCTCACAGAATCTGCTTTGATGTTAATTCAAATATCATTTTGTTCTAGAAGTGACAACCATGGTCAGTGAAAATCTTCCTGTGATCGTAACCTTGCTATGATCCGTTGACAAAAAGAGAGCCTTCCATCATCTTTAAATGTTGGTATAGCTTCACCAACTTAGTGAAGTAGTTGACATCTACAATGATATAGCGTGCCTCTTGCCGACGTATTGCATGTAGTAAGTTATCAACTCTACTTGTGAAGGGACCAACTGTGATAACATGAAACATGGGAGTGGTGTGTGCCCTCATCTTCCGAGAAGATTTAACGATGACACTTCCTCTTTGACCGATTCGATAATCTTTGATAAGTGTGGGCCGGCTAACTGGCCAGAAAATCTTTTGGGTTGTTTCCAACTCCGAAAAATGACCACCACAAGCCCGCGATGGAAATCATTGAGCATTAAGGGATGGCCTCCTCATGAGTGAGACATCGACGCGAGATGTAGTATACACCTCCTCGATACAACGTATCATCGAGGCATGAGATAATTTTAGCCCTCGATGGCGTATTCACTCCATTGTCACAAGAAGTAGAGGTGGGGCACTTCAAAGTCCGGAGATAGATAAGTATATATCTCCAAGTAATGTGGGTCCGAAGATGTAATCAAAACATATCCTCGATAGGCGACCAGCAATAACGCTTTCACCGACTCAACCGAAAAGTTCCATGAAGATTCAATGACTTTTAGACTTCGTCAAAACGGCTTCAAAGTCAAATTCTTGGAGGACGAATATCCATCTTTTGATTTTTCCGCCTATAACTCGCCGTGTCAACATGTAATCGAATGGATTCACGACAGCAATGATCTATCTTATGAAACAAAACATAATGACGGAACTGAAGGGAACAAAGATGAACTACCAACGCATAGTTTTTCGACAGCGAGAATAATTTAGTTCCAAATTCCCACGAGGCTCCTCGCCTCGTAATAGATCACGACTCGAAAATCTAATCGCCGTCTTCGGACCAAAACCATGCCTATGGTTGACCCCGCGCTGCAGCCAGACATAATAAGAAATCTTTGTTATAGTTATGTGGTCGAAGCATAGGGGCAGTCGTGAGGGCATGTTCTTTTAATGCTATTTAAAATAGCTATTGAGCCGCCTGGTCCTTTGAAAAAGGAACGGCTTTAGTAAACACATAAAGCACTTGGCAATTTCAACATAGTTGGCTTATGCCGCCGTAAGAAGCTCCGCCTTGCCTTCGTAGATCGGGTTGTAAAATTGTGCGTGTGGGGGGCAACCGGATTATTGCCTCCACCTTTTAAGAAAGAGGATCGACTATGATCCATGTTGTTGATACGATGAAACCTAACAAGAGTCCTGACATGACGCAAAAGCTACACATGTTAGGATTTAAGCGAATCCGAAAGTAACGACAACATTTAAAGATAAGTTTAGGTGTGTGGGATGATCCATTCACTTACGAGAGTGTGATGCTAAATCATCTAAATAGCCCCTGACTATATGTTTGAGGTCAAGGAAAAAGCAAAGACATTGGCCCATCGAATGTGGCTCTAGCATTTTTAAGGCCAAAGGCATCTGCACGATATGCAAATGTACCCCACTTAACAAACGAATGTCGCTTTCGTTGGTCTCTGTTTGATTTGATTTGATTATATCCTCAAAACCATCCATGAACGAAAGGATTCATTAATGCACATTCATCAATGATATGATCAATGGTGTTGGAAAATTATCTTTGGACCATACCTTGTTCAAACTCACGGAATCGGTATTGATATGAAAATCAGGTTTGTTTTTATTGACTAAACACTCGGATTTTGACACCCATTGAGTCAAAATGAATAGGATAAATGAACCGCCTTTAGCAATTTCTCAACCTCAATCTTTGTGGTTGTTGCTTTCTTTGGATTAATTGGATGAAGCTTCTACCAGATCAACTTAGTGTTAGGATGTGTTGTGATTTCATGTTCAACGTTTCTTGGATATATGTCTGGCATTTCCTCATAAGACTGTGCAAAATGTGTCACGGAATTTCTTTGAAAACATCCGTAAATTCTGAATCTCTTCAGGAGAATAATCCACTTCGATGAATACATTTTCCATGATGCCAGTGTTTCGGGAGATGTTGATGGGCATGGTTTCAGCGATAGTCGCCATATTTCCTCAGCATAAATTTCATGTGTAAATAAGAGATTAATAGGACATGCTTGATCTCTCATTACGGTAACGGGTGGAATTCTCCCAGCTTCGATTCGCTTAACTCGAGGAAATATGATCCTCGTGATGAAGATCTTCCGGGCGTTTGTCCCGACTAGCCATTGTTTCGACATCGCCACCGTAAGGCAAGACTAGTCTAACGAATCGATGTTAGCAAGAGAACCCTCAGCCCAAATAGTCTCTAGAAGCATATCTAACTCTTGCGCGTGAGCCGGATCAGGTTAGCCGGCCCTCATTGACTAAAGAGACAGCCATTTCCTCACCGGCCGACAAGGGCATGGACATGTCGAGGTGCCCTCAGTTCCCATCCATTGTGGCCGAGGAGGAAGGAAGAACTAAGGATCCTCAGCAAGTCGTATGAACGACGAAATTTGAAAAATCTCAACCTTATGGTGATTAGATATAAATTTATATGAATACCGTGAGGTGGTAGTCGAAGGTACCCATCAACGACGGGCACAAACCAACTCCTAATGACTACGACACTGCTGAGGCTTATCAATCATGGGGACCGTGGATGCCTCCAAGTCGGTCGCCCAGAGAAGGACAATTGATCGATGGTCACTATCCAACCGCCGCGGTGGAAACAACAAGACTGAAAAATTGTAGCAAACTACGCCTGTATAGAATAAGTCCATAACTGGCCCTAATAAGAGGTTATAGTTGAGGGGAGTATCAACTACCTCTACTTCGACATTACTACGCTTTTCCTCCTAAAATGCAATGGAAAAGAAGGAACGCATACCATGGGTCGTAAAGAATGACCGGCCAAACGGAGGAGAGAGTAGGGTGATGCGGATATTGGGGCAAGTTGGCCAATGGCTTCAACATGCTAACCATATAACATATGTCAGGCTTCCTCGCCGACCACCGTATGGAAGATATTCCATGTAAAGTTTTTGTGGGATGAGCCAATACTATCTAAAACGCCACGCGGATGCCTTTGGGTTGGTCGACTACACGGAATGTACGTCCGACGTTTGGGTAGGGGAGCAAATTAACGCGAAAATAGGTTCTACCGGGTCGCTGGTGTTGTATAGATAACTATTGCAACTGCTTTGTCAATTGCTCGCTGTTTGGTTTAGAATCAACCAATAATAACATCGCGATGTGGTCCAGCTCTCCTGCCTAGTTTTATCCGATTTAACGAGACGGAAAGATGTTGTATAATAAACTCGACTGAGAATAGATGAGCTCAAACCGCCGGAGCCCCTCATGATGGCATCTTCTTCTGAGAAAACTATGGAAGTCGCGACATCTTTGGACAATCAGGACCAAAGACTTAAGGAACTACTCAAGCAGAAATGTTGGTGGACAGTACTTTGATTAGATTCTTCCAAATACCTCCATTCCTGTGGATATGACGTAGATATGGTCCGCCGCTGTCCGTTCTACCAGCTTAGCACCTGCGCTAACGTCGTATCTCACGGGTAACTGAAATGGTTAAGGAAGGCCATCGCCAGTTTTCTAAAAGAAGAGTATCTTGAGCGACGAGCTCGGGATGTACCATTTCAGCACTCGATAAGAGTGTGTTGAAACAATCGTAATTGTACGGAGTTATCTTTCAATGAGTTAGATGAACACCCAATATGGAAGGTAGTCACATGATCACCGATTCGTTAGGCTTGGCCTCGAACTTGAAATGCGTCCAGTAACTCCCCGCGGCATAGGAGGCCAACGCGGATCGTGACAACAGGGATCATTTAACAACCTTGTCAAATCCGGAAGTGTAACGCCGCCAAGAATGGTAATGGGTTGTTGCTAATAACCCGGGAAAAAGGGACCTGGAGTTTAACTGGCAATCTCGTGCCGTCAAGAAAGTTTGGTTGTTATCTCGGATTCGAGCAGAAACCATGGCCCCGACTCAAAGATAGATTTCGGTATCAGGAGACATCATTGGTTGATTTACCAAATAGGACATAGACTGTTGGACATGCATTATATTCGAACGACTTTGGGAAGGATTACCCCATGCCGGGTCCCGATGGGGAGAGGCATAGTATCCTCACCCTGTGGTTCCATCGACCGTGGAAAGAATTACTCCTAGAACGACATTCCTGAGGAGGGAACAGATTTTTGTCCTGAGTTCCAAGGTCCGCTATATGTGCCCCCGCCAGGAGTAGATCATTCAAAAATGGGTTTGCCCCCAGTCGGGAAAGCCGTTGATGAGAAAGTGTTGTTACCAAACGCCCCATTCAAAACAAATCGTCGAACCTATCTACGCATTTCATACGTGCGTTCCTTGACCGCCTCCAAATAAACTAGTGTAGGTTTCCCGGCCGGATCATTGGATGCGACCACTGCTTAAGGGGACGTATGAGGGATATGACCTCCGCGTAAGGAAAGCGGCAAGTATGACTCGACTTCTAAGTTGATCTTGGCAGAGAGCCGCTTAGAGTCTTCCCCGCACTCCAAAAAGTCCGAAAGCGGGAGTAGGTTAGTGTGACTTGTAACGGTAACTAGCATACCGTATGAGAACGTATGGCCCGCCGTGACCAGGTGAAGGGGCTGTACACCGCCATAGATGGGTTCGGGTCCATCGTATGACATAGTTGCGGCCGAGAATTACAGACTCCTCGGACCGACAGCGTTAGTTAGAGACGCTCTCCGCGGTAGCAATTGTGGTGGAATGGAAGAATTCCCAGAAGAAATGCTGTTTTGTTTCCAGTTCGTGGTGGAGGCAATCAATCGACTGCGGAAATTGGATTGGTGCAATAACGGTAGCCGTGCATCGCTGGTTGGGGTTTCAACCGGTGTTAAGAGAGGCGCTGATTCTTCCGAGTTGTTCGGCACAAAATTTTGTAACCCGGCCGCTCAAAAGACTTTGTTGGTCTTAACTTCCTCACTAATGGTGGTTGGGGTGGTTCCAGTGTAACCGGCGGCAAGCCCAAAAGCCTTCATGACCGACGCAGCTCGATCCTCCATTGTGTGAGAAGATCCACGCTTTAAGGTATTCACACGCTCAAAATTAACACACACTAAAAAGAAGCCCTAAGAGATAAGACAAGCAATCACTAAACCATTTGGAAGCACCGCCATAAAACCAACACTAGAGCAATTTTACCGCTGCGCAACTCAACATGATGGAAGCACCTCCTGCATACCTCGCAGCTGGCCCATGTATGTCCCAGGGTACCACGGTATACCCCTGAAGTCACATGTGTATGTCCTTAAAAAGATTGGCAACTAGGTTGCCAAGACGCCAATGTACTACCAAAGGGTACAAATGAAAAGTCGAAAGGTGACTACAATGTGAGCGTGGTATCGTCCAAACTGCCAAGGGTATCGAGCAATGGTCCGAAGATGAACCGAGGACCTCAACGGATCTCGAGACCCATCAAGCCCTCCCATGGCAAATGCAATATTTTAATCCCAAACAAGCCCCTCGATATGCGTTCTCCATCACGACATCCGCTTTGAGGTTATATTCCTCACACCTTTTCCGCATTTAATTCTCATGTTTATCCCCGCGGTTAGAGGGGGGGTCCTGAGCACTTCCACAAAATCACCGACTTAGACACTCTCTATCGCAGACTCTAATGTTTATTTTGAATGGCCTTGGAGAGTTTCCTCTAACCTAATCCAAGGCCCAGTCCGGAACTAGTTTGTGAACCCTACAAAACAAAAAGTCTAGTAGGATTTTAAGATTAGCGTTGTTTTTAATGATTTTTCTTACATCACTGGCATGAAGGAAACCGGTGATGTAACAAAAGCAAAAGTGAACAGTGCCGAAATAAAAGACTTTTACTAAATGAAAATTTTCAACAACTTTTCACAAAGAAAGATTTCTTTTCTTTCAATTTTTCTAAGATTTTATATAGCAAACATAGCTGAATTTCGGCCGACTAATGAAAGCCACTTATACTCTAAATGCACCTAAAAATTATTTGAAATAAAAGACTTCCCCTAGCTAATGATGCGTAAACACACTATTCAACCAAAGATAAGAAAATGAAAGAGATTTTTATTTATTTGGGTGCTAGTAAAGAAACAAAGGAAAAATACCGATACAAGCACAAAACCAAGAAAACAAATTTCGATTAAGGCGCCAGATCGCAAAGAATCAACAAAGATTACTACAATGGCAATAAAGAAACAAAGACTTTACGCTTGTCTAAAACCATAAAAAAAAAAAATTCTTTTTATTTTTTTTACTTTCTCACAACTATCAACCGAGAAAAGTAGGCTAAGGGTCGCAGCGACATACAATCCTAACGGACTATTCAAACCTAGACTCAAACACCGAGAGGAATACTTCTCATCAAAAAAGGGGATGACTACTCTGTTCAACAAAAAGTGGTCCGTCAAGCACGCCGAATACTTAAAACAAGACACGCGGTAAATGCGCGCGCTCGAGTAGAGATGTAAAAGCGGTAATACGCTGGCCGACTCGGTGGCCGTGTTGCATGTATGTCTAAATTCCTTTAAAAATTGAAATAGGCAGTCCAGACCAGGATGAGGCCTCTGTTATTGATAACCATGGTCCCTTGAGGGCTTGGATGCTCTTTCTAATATAAAAGACAAATAATGCAAGGAATAACAAGGCTAAAAGCACCGAGATAGGACTCAGAACCGAAGACTCGACAGATTCCAAAAACCCCCTCGAGAATGGCACTGGTTGCAGAAGAGGAGGATCGCTTCTAAAGTTATCTCACTCATCGCCATCAAGCATCTCTACAACCAGCATTCACATCGCGCTGGCTGTAAGAGGATAGGCTGGCATATGCGTGCCTTCAGCTCGTACCTGTGTCCCGGACAACCACTGGCCACAAAAAGTTAGGGAAAACTGCGGCGGAAAAACCGTGACTTCTCGCTAGCTCAGACCTTTGGCTGCAAAATGGGAGATATAAAAGAAAAACAGTAAAAACCTAATCTTTAAATCCACCCAAAATCAACTAAATCCGTGAACCCTAAAGAGTATTCTCCCGTGAATCTGGCCGCCACACTCTCGTTGTTGGGAAAAATACTCCTACCTGACTAGCAAAATAGGGTCGACGGCATGCAGATTTTGACTGAAAGGAAACTACTTTTTAACCTACAACCCAAGATTTAAACCCCTTTCACAAGAGAATGCATGGAAAAGGACAACTAACCTTATTACCGATGTTCGATATAGATCCTCCATTACGCTTTGATCACTTGCTTGTGTTGCCCGCTTTCTAGATGACCCGCACTCAAGACAAATAACAACTATGCATGCATGCTACTTCTACTCAAGGGTTAGAAATCAAGCATACCAATCCAAACCATAGACAATCCATGCATTGGGACGGAAAAGTATTCTTTTTATTATCGAAGTGAATCAACTTTCTATAAACAAAGTTTCTGAGACCTACACCGCCTCCTTGAACCTAATCCTAGGCTCCTCTTCTTCACCCTCCCTCCAACCGCTTTTGTGTTAAATCCTCTTTGCATGAGGAAGGCTAAAGGTTGGGACAATGGATTATGTAAATGGGCAGAGTTTCTTCGCTATATTTTTTTCCTCCTCCAATGGTACCCCTACCCTTTTTATTATAGGCTAGAAGAAGCTTAGGTATTTGGATGAACCCTCGCCATGCATGGCCGAGTTTCATGAATCACCCATAGTTTTTGTTCCATCGGCAACTTTCCTCTTTTTCATGCTTTGTTAGGTACATGGGTTGTAGTGAGTTAGTCAGCGTGCACACGCGTGCGGCAGTATGGGTTAGGGTGTGTGGGCCTGGACACAAGAGGATTTTCAAAGAGTTGTTCAAAGCCAGAAGTTTAGCAAAGAAGGGCGGAGCTGGCCTTACGTCGCAAGCATGTATGGTGCAATTTAGGTTATAATAGTTATCAAGAGGAAGTGTATATAGAGCAACCCCAAGGATTTTGAGGTTGAAGACAGGAAGCCCCATGTCCGCAGATTAGCCAGAAAGCCTTATAATAATTGAAGAAAGCCCCAGAGCTTGGTATGGCCATATAAATAGTAGCCTTGACGAGCTTAGTTTTACCAAGAGTAAAGCATACTCAAATTCTACTTCAAAATTATGGATAATGGAACCTGTAATCTTACTACTCGTGATGTGGATGACTTATTCTTTAACTGGAGAAGAAAAGCTCATCGCTGGAATGTAAACAGAGACTTTTACATTATTTGGAATGAGACCTGGCCCACGCATTACTTAGGCCTTGAGGTATGGGCGGAAGTCCAGAAAGGATCTTTCCTTAACCAAGGGAAGTATATCCTGAAGAGATTCGACATGCCGGAATGCAAACCCATGAATACACCCATGGAAGCTAAGCTTCGGTTGTTGGATCGATACTTCGGCCGATTTGATTGATGCCACATTGTAAAAACAGATTATTGGATCACCGATGTACCCGACGAACACTGCATCGCATATTTGTCTTTGCAGTGAACACCTTGAGTCAGCTTCCTCGGTAAAGCCCAAACGCGGTTCCAATTCTAGTGGTTGCAAACATGTGATGAGTACCTTTAAAGGTACAATAGATTATGGTCTCAGCCTAAGATGGAGACTGCTAACTTTACATGAGTGCATATACCGATGCATTGGGCAAGCAGTTGCTAATGATAAAAATCACTTCCAGATGTTGTTTCACTTTGGGATCACCTATGATCTCGTGGAAGAGTAGAAAACAATCCAACATTTCTCTCAAAATGACAGAAGCGGACTACATTGTAGCATGCTCCACCAATTATGAAGCCATATGGATTAGAAAATTGTTGACATGTCTATTTGACCTAGAAATGGAAGCAACCATAATCCCATGTGGACAACCAGAGCTGCATAAAAATGACAATCCTCAGATTCCATGACATGTCGAAGCACATAGAGATTCATCATCATTACATCCATGACATGGTAAAGAGAGGATCCTTAAGCTCTAGTATGTTAGCATGGATGAACGTGTTGTTGATGTGTTGATTCAAGACTCTATCTCGTAAAGTTTGAACACTTTCGAGATAGTTTCTGGTATATTCCGGAAGGACCCTCTCTAAAAGGATGTGTTCCTTTTTTTCTGACCTAGTTGTTAGACGAAAGCAAGATGATTCCTTTCTTTTGACCTCATTGTTAGATGTAAAGCAAGATGATGGTGTGTCCCTTGCTTCTAATCTTTGTCAAGAAGATCGCAGTTAAAGATGATTCTTTAGCTTTGACTCCTCAAGGTTAGACATAAAGCAAGATGATGTGTGATTTATCATTTCTAACCTCATTGCTAGATGTAGCAAGATGATTCTTCTAACCTCGCTATTAGATGTAAAGATGATATGTGATTCCTTGCTTCCTAATTCTATTAGACGTAGAAGCAATATGATTCCTTGCTTCTGACTCCTCAAGTGTTAGACGAAGCAAGATGATGATATGTTCCTTTCTTCTAATTTAGTTGGTGTTAGACATAAAGCAAGATGATTCCCCTGCTTCGAATTCTGCTAGGACGTAAAGCAAGATGATGATGTGTTCTCGTTTAAACCTAGTTGTCAGACGTGAAGCAAGATGTTCCTTGCTTCTGAACCATTTGTTAGACATAAAGAAAGATGATGATGTTCCTGTTTCTGACCCACTTGTTAGACCTAAAGCAAGATGATTCCTTGCTTCCGACCCAGTTGTCAAACGTAAAGAAAAATGAGATGTGTACCCTCACTTCCGACCTAGTTGTTAGATGTAAAGAAACATGTGACTAACATTGAGCTACCAAATTATCAGCCGTGATATTGAGCCGCTGGTAGTATTGTGATGTGCCAAAACTTAGTGTCGTGATGAGGTATCATTTTTAACGATACATATTGATGCAGATGATGATGGCATTCTTTCGAGAATGACAATGTTGCCGATGAAGAAAAATCTCGATGACTCAGGATATGTCACCAATGTTCCAAGATGATATTGACACGATATTGTCCTCCCCGATGCCATCACTGATGATGCACTTCTCCTCCGACATGCTATTGAAGAATACCCTCTTATTAAGAGGTTGAAAAATAATGTAACTGCAGCGAGTATTCTTATTATTATTGTTATATTAGGCTCTTCATAGGATCAATCCCCATCATGGATTGATCATGCCGGTTATTATAAAGGACCAAACCCCCCTTTGCGGATTGCTACCGTGACAATTGTAATAAGCAAAAATAAGAAGCTGGCCCCGCCAGCTATTATTGAGACCCGTAGAATATAATAAAGGTGGGTTTTACTCTAACTCCAGAGGTGAGAAGTCGTCTCTACCGCTGAAGACAATTTTACACGCGCTGTGATTTAGATATATAGAGAGGCTACGCCACTTTGGACACACAACACACACTTTCTCTCATTTCTAAGAGGCAACTCTTTATTTACTTACTAGCTGGAGAGAGGGAGAAGAGTGGTGCATCTTGAGAGGATTATTGGGTTGAGTTATCTCTTGACATTGTATTGGCACTATATATGAAGTTTTGTCCTGGGTTTTCTTCCCCTAGAGGGTTTCCCAGGATAAATGTTGTGTCTCTTGTGAATGTGTATTTCTCAGTGATCTTGTTCTTATGTTGCTCTTATCTATTGAAATGCAAAGAACTATAATAATGGAAAAAAACATTAACAACACTTGCTCAGTTGCAACTCAATTTGCACAATCATGTGCTAGCTCTATGTGCTCTCTGCAAATCACTATTTGTCTCACTGATTGAGAGTATGTCCTCTCCTCTTTTTGCAACTGTTCCTTCTGGAAATGGGACTCTGCACCTACACCTACTCTAAAGCTGAGAATGATTGCTCCATTCTTACTGTGACTGCTGAAGTATGGGAGTAACTCCTCTACTCCATCATGGCAACAACTTCATCTGAAATTGAGAGTGGCTCAATAACTGATATTGAAGATAGCTCTTCTTATTTCATGGAGGCAACGCTATCTTTCATTGTAGTCATGTCTCCATGACCAAACTAATGTACTGCACCCACTGCCACTCAATTTTTAAATATGGGGATTGCTCCCCCTGCATCTCATACTATATATGAATCATGGTTGTTCTGGTTGTCTTCATAAATACTGGAACTATTTCTTCAATAAGTGTCTCGTCATAGTTTTCTCCCTCTTGTTGGGAGAATCCTCTAGACACACATCAGGCTTTGTACATCTGCAACATGTTTGATTTGTATAGATCAATATTGGAAGTCAATACTGACTTCTCTTCTAGTCTCATGGAAGAATCCATATCCTAGTCTTTCTAACTGGTTTCCTTCTTTGTTACTGAAACAAGGGAATCTTCCCAGAATATTTCATATCTCCTAGAAGTTTATGAAGCTTCGATCTAATCTTCTCACGGCATCTGACTCCTAGTCTTGGAAGTTGTCTCTTCATCTGATCCTTTCTGAGATTAGGCTTAATCTCAAAACATAGCTTCTTCTTCATCTTCTTTGGTACATGAGTATATATGGTCATGTACATAGTTTGCTTCATGTCTCATATAATATGTTGCCTTCAGCAACCTTCACTATAGTTTCCTCAAGGTTATCACCTATGACTTGAAACAAGGTCAACAAAACAACAAGCACAAATAATACTCTTTTGATAATAGTAGATAAAACAATAGCACGAATAATCATCACAGTAGCTCCTTTAGAGCTATCACTTGTGACCTGTCTGAAACAAGGATCAAAAGCAAGGAATACAATATGAAATGAGATCAACACTCTTCTAGTGTTACGATCACACATTCATCCAAGGTAACCTAGAATCAACACAAGAAGTTTCTCCTAGAGGATATGTTAGTTGAATCTATTACATTAAGCATTTTCCTCAATATGCTCACATGCTACCAAGTATAATACTTTTCAAAAATTGTTACCTCAACTATAGTGTTTACTTGTAAAGGGATAGTTATCAACTTTGTCGTGTGCAACTTTGAATCTTATCAACTTAATCAATCAAACCTGGAACCTGGAGTCTTGTCCTCAAGAATGAGTGTGTGTTTCTTTTCTTCCAAGTCTCCTTCACTCAAGATGACAAGTGGTTTCTTCAACCTGTCTTTTGTACCAGGACAATATGCTATCTTGACAGAAGGTTGGGTTAGAGAATAAACTCTATGATCTCAACTTTAATTCATCTAATACCTTGACTTTAATTTTGACCAAAGGTTAGTATGATGGCCATAGCTACAACATGCAACACTGATCAAAATAATGTCATAACAAATAGATGCATATCAGAATGATCACACCTGGGTTGCATTATTCCTCTGAATGTGTTGGATCTTGAGATCCTTCTGGATCTATGGCATGAGATCCCTTCTCCTGCAAATACCCTTTAAAGCTTTAACCATTTAAACATGTGTGAGTACATACCTCTGACGGCATTTGCAGGTAGTGGCACCATCTGGTAGCAGCAGTAATGATCACCAACTCTTAAAAACTTCAAGGGTGACTGCAACTGGTACTACGGCTGATACTTCAACTAATACTGCAACTGCAACTGCAACTACAACTTAGGGTTTTATGAGGAAACCCTAATTTTTCAAACTTCAAATTTTGAAATTTTGATCCAGGGGATAGATGCACTGAGCTGAGGCGAGTAAGCTGGTGCAATCAGATTTCTGAAAATCCAAATTTTTCCCCCTCAAACTTGATTAGTGGATTTTTGGACAGGTGCTTCTGGTTTTTCGATACTTCTGGTACTTCTGGTACTCTAGTACTTCTGGTTTTCTGGTACTTTAGGTACTTTGTGAAAACTAGGGTTTCACTTTCTGAGAGATCTACCCACTGGAAAGGTGCGCTGAAGGTGCCAAAGAGTTCCTTCGGCTAGGGTGCACTTTTCTAGATGGTTTTGAGGCTGAAAATCTTCTTCAATAAAAAGCCCTAATTTGCATGTACAACAATAGTGATGTTTTTCTTCTTCTTGTGAAAGATGCTTTCTTCAGCTTAGCTCTGATACCATGTTAAGGTTTAAGCTTTTATTAGGTTTCTTTTCAATTTACTAAATAACCATAGCATAGATAGGATCACTGAGAAATACACAATCACAAGAGACACATCATTTATCCTGGGAAACCCTCATGGGAGAGAAAACCCAGCAAAAACTTCCTTAATATAGATAGCCAATACAATGCCAAGAGAATAAACCAAACAAGACCAAAATTCCTCTCCCAAGTAGTGTGCCTTTCTCTCTCTCTTCTTCTCCAACTGCAACTCTAAACTTGTGCTCTGATGATCAAGTGAGTGAGTAAGTGAACAAATGAGGCGCTAGCCTGTCTTATTTATACAATCTGGCAGGCATTAAACTGAGGTGTCTTTTCACTGGCAGGGTCGACTTCTCATTCTGGGTGGTTATAACCACTTTAATATATTATGGGTCCAACTTCTCATTTAGCCTACTACAATTAGGGTTTGACCAATCCGC
Source organism: Picea sitchensis (assembly GCA_010110895.2). Lineage (NCBI taxonomy): Eukaryota > Viridiplantae > Streptophyta > Pinopsida > Pinales > Pinaceae > Picea > Picea sitchensis. The sequence goes on from SNQJ01S0070021.1 coordinate 56,059, forward strand.
AAAAAGGGATTTGGTCATTTACAATACCTGACATGATCAATCCACAAAAGGGGATTGATCTAATGAATAATACATCAATAATAAATAGAATACTCTTTGCAGTTACAATATTTCAACACCAAGTACATGGTGGAAAACTTGATGGAATCCATCTCTCTCATGGGGTTAATCTGCAAGAGAGTATCAAGTTTTTCACCCACGCCTGTGCACTCATCTTGGCCAAACCATCAAAATAGGGGATTTCCATCTTTCCAGCCCTGTGCTCTAACTCATAGTTGTTCCTGTGGTACAGCCTCTGAGTTTTCCCTCTGAATTTAAGTCTGCAATTGATCCAAGGTGATTTGTCTTTGGACTGGTATGCTCAATGAGTTATATTCCCTGACATACTGATCAAAGTTGTCCTCAAATTCGTCTTGGTAGCTTGGTTGTAGCTTCTCATCCAAGAACGAAGGAAGATAGGGTCTATGGGTGGCCCTGTTGTGTGTCTGTCCCTATGGTGCACCTCCTACATGGCTATGTCCATCCGTATGATAATAGGGAATATGTTCTTGCTGATGCTTATTCCCTCCCTAAGAACCACTAGCCTCTTTGTTGGAATACGTTTTTGGACCCTTACCTCCATGAGTCATCTGCATCAACAGTCGTGATATCATCTCTTGGTTGTCACTTACGTTTTTCAAGGTCTCTGATATTTCAGCCTATCCCCTATGTGTTGCCTCCTGGCTCTCCTGTAGGTGATGAACCAGGTCACTCTGTGATACTTCTATGGAACGTTGTAAATCCCTAGCAATCCCTGCTATCGGTTGTGTCTCATTGTCCTCACCTGATCCCTCCATTTCGGCCTCTGCCTCACCTATTTGTTTCCTTCTTCTGCCTATATAAATGCCATTGAACTTCTACATGCGCTAATCCTCATAGGATGGGAGGATCAGAGCTTTGATACCACTGTAATGTTCCCAAGCCAATTTTTTCGCTTGGAACACTAACTGACCATTGATTATCTTATGTTTGTTTGTTTACTTGCAAATTAACTTCTTAAGTTTCGGCCTTAGGGTTTAGATTCAGTTATCAAGCATAGATCTAAAGATATAATCAATGGAAACACAAGATATGACCACTACACAAGATATGGAACCAAACAACATAGATCTTACCTTTATTGATAGAATAAGAAAGAATCTGATACAATGAGGAAGCAGATATGGAATAACATCAGATAGCTCCAGTAGATAATATATGAGCTGCTACAAAATGATCCCAACAATAAGATACAAGCCTCCAAAGGCTGAATACAAAATGAAGATCAATATAGAGGAACCAAGGACAAGTCCAAACACCCCTTGGTTGATGGCACGTCCTCCTACAGAGCTGAGAAGACCCAATATTTTGGCCCAGCTGAATGAGCTCTCCAAATGAGTCCAAACTTGGTAGAATGATAGATCGGGGTGATAGAACCCCCCTCCCGAAGTCTCAGGCCAAAAGGCTAAGGGTTTCTCCTCCAAATGTTGAATCCTCCAAGTTGCGCCCTCATGAATCCCTGAAATACCCAATAATTCAGCCCTGGCGAAGGAGAGCTACAAATTCCCTGGAACTTTCTAGAAAGATAGATCGGGACTTGTTATCGCTCAGTTTGTAGGATAGGTTTAGTAGCTTGAAGATAAGACTCAAACTGGCGTAACAGGAGCTTCCCCACCCACTGTAACCTCGATGGGGAGCTCTTTCTATTCAGGGTGGCTAATCCCAAAGGAGACGTCCCTAGTAATCTGGGGTTCTGAAGGAAAAGGATCAAGGGTTTTAAGGCTTCAAAGGTTAAGGTAAGCTTTCCCTTCAGAGATTACTACCAAATGGATAGTCAAAGAGAAGGTATTCCACTGAGAAAGGCACCTGTTTGCGAGACAAGGCAGATAAAGCTAAAATGTGCAAGCAGTGGTTAGTACTTCTACTGCTAATGACTATCTTCAATATATATATAAGCAATAATAGCATGTAATTATTGACGAAGTCAATGATTGCTAATAAAGACAATGGCATATAATATTACTTCTTCAATAAATACAAAAGGGACTTGCATTCAATGTGTAAAATCAAATCCTTGTATTATCACAATGCAATCAATGTGCTCATATATATATATTGTTGTTGCTACGTCACTATACTACAAAAGGTGACGTCAACCTTAGTTCTAAGTTAGTTTTAAGAGGCAAAGAAGTGGACGTTCTGCAAATTAAGTCAATGAAAGCAATCTACACATCAATGCCAAATGCTAGATGGAAGGGTCACAATGTTTCGTACCAAATAAGAGAATCAAAATAGGTGTGATGTCAACCCTAATCTAGGTTAGGTTAGCTAGACAAAGAGGTGAACGTTTTGCTAATTGGACCAATGAAATTGCTCAGAACCTCTATGGCTATCAATGGATGACCTAGCCGCAAGTTTTAGACTAAACAAGAGTTTAAATAGGGCAAGACGTCATCAGCAAATTAGGGTTAGTGAAATCGCTAGGGTTAGTTAGGGTTTCAATTCAAGAGTGCTTGAAAGATTGTTTTGAGAACAAAGAGCTCAATGTTGTAATTTAGACTAGTGCCTTGGGTTAATGGAGTCAAAGAGAGAGGCTAAAAGCTTGGAAATATTTAAACCTAAGGACGAGAGAGTTAGGTTTAATGGTGCTGCAATG
>SNQJ01S0070021.1:60020-77911 GCA_010110895.2 Picea sitchensis
TGCTCAAACAAATCCAGCTCTCGGTACTCCATGTCTAGGACCATGTGGGCCTCGAGACATGATCTCCTAGTTATCCCTAGATATCGGGGATAACAGGACTCACTAGGTGAAGTCTCAGGGTCAGATCTGAAGTATAACCCCTCCAAACTGAGTAGATATGAATATCAGTAGCGCCCTCCTTCTCTCCAAAACGTGCCACTGCTCTAAGAAATCAACTGGCAGGAATATCTCTCTTCAAAAGCACTAGGATGATAGGTCAGGGACCTGCAAAGAAAACCCAAGTGCTCAAATCTCCAAAATCCCTCTCAGACCTTCGGATCGAACTTCTCTCCAAAGAATGATGCGACCCTTGTTGGAAACCCTCAAGGGTGCAGCTTGTTGCTCTCCTGGATGAGTGATGGTACCTGTGAATGCTGAAGAATGGTGTGGGAGGAGTATTGCATCCCCGAGACCAAGCTTGGAATAATATGGGTGGAATCTTTCACCACCGAGTTGTTCTCTAGGGTTTGTATTCTCAAAACCCTCAAAATTGTGTGCTCAAGAGCCCAATAGAAAAATGCATAATAATCCAAGATGAGTGACAGTTGCACCCTAGGCTTTCCTTTATACCTCCTTTCTATTATGTTGTTGATTTAAGTTAACCCTTAGGTTCAACTCCTAACTCAACCTCAAGCGCTCTAATCCTTCAGTGAGTTACTTTTTACCTTTTCAATTCAACTTCAAATCATAACATTGAGTTTAGTTGACTTTTTCCCCATGTTGCATGAGACTATAGTCTAGTGGGGATGACTAGACTACTAAGTCTCTCCAAACCTCTTAATCAAGAGATGGGGGACATTACAAAAACTAAAGGTTTACAAAGAGGAAGTTGATCAATTGAATTCCTTTGGGGTTGAGTCACATCCCACTCTCCCTATAAGCCTAGATCTCCCCAATCATGAGTGTATTCCTCCTAACCATAGATTGGGTTAAGTCAAAATAGCTTGGGTGAAGTCAAACTTCAATGGAGGAACTTGTGGGAGTGAAATATTTAATCATAAATAGTTCAAGGAATCTTTCTTACACCAATTATTGTTTCATGGGATATTTGTCAAATAAAAAGGATAAAGAAGTGGCCGTCGTTAATGGTTTAATCATTTCAAAACATAATTAGATCATAAATGTGTGGGTAAAAGGTGACTCCAAATTTTTAGTTGATTGTATCACAAAGTGTGCCAAACCTCAAAGTTGGGAGAACACCTCATGGACACAATTAGTCGATGGTTTTATCAAAAGACTTTGACCAAATAATTTTTTCTCATACATATAGATCAAGAAACAAAGTCAATGACTGGTTGGCTAACAAAGTAATCCAATCCAAGAGGACCAATCTTATTTAACTTGAGCATCTCAACTTTGGATAATGTGAGAACTAGGAATCTAGTTTGGAATACATCACCAATTCCCATGAAACTTTGACAGTCATGTTGCATCATGAGGTTGGCATCATTGAATTCATGAAGGGACTATATTCTCTAATAACACACATGGTTCACATGCTCCAAGCTGAGTTTCTTTTTGTAGGTGGTATGTATTATGCTCAAGTCATCCGGCTCTCGGCACTCCATGTCTGGGACCTGTGGGCCTCGAGACATGATCTCCTTAGTTATCCCTAGGGTAGGGGATAACAAGGCCCAAAAGTGCTTGCACTTTAGGGTTTTAACCCTAGTGTTTGATCCTTGACCTAAGTGGAATAAGAAGAAAGAAAACAACACCTAGGGCCCAAGTGTGTTTGCATCCTAGGAACCATTTTCTTCAAAGTCTAGAACATAAGGCCCAAAAGTTCTTGCACCTTAGGGTTTAGACCTAATCCTTCTTACTTCGTCTAGGTCAACCTCCATGTGTTGCAGACTTGACTCCATTTTCCCAATGAAAAGACACTGACCTTCAAACCTCAAAATTTTTTTCTCCAACACTCTAAAGCTACCCAAACTCATTTTTCCTGGACTTCACTCTCCACATAAAGCTTTCTTGCCCCAAGTCCTAGCAATCTTAATCTAGGAAACATCCTTGAGCTGGAGGAGGGTTGGCCTGAAGTGAAATAGGGTTGGGGAGGTGACAGTGGCCTTCCCTCTCTGTTACGCAAGATTGCACTTGATCTTTTTGACTTTAGCTCAACAAGTGTGAATTTGTGTGATAACATCTTGGTGTTGTTGCCGGGGATAAATTCCATTTTCTCGAAAGATGACATTGGAGGAGTTTTTCAACTTTGAAGACCTTTTCCTGACGACTCCATTAGAAGAACAAAGACCTTGTTCTTTAGAGATTTTGAAGACTTTGTGCTTGTAGGGTGACACAAGCACCATTGTGAAGGCATCTACTACTCACCTTGGCGACTCCACTGTGAGAAGGTACGATAATTTCATTTATTGTTGAGCTCTCATGTTAAAATTTGCACATGTTGAAGGATGGCTCCATGGTCATTTCATGAAGTATACAAATCTTTTGATGTCAAGGATATCCATAGGTATCCTAATCAATGTCAACCAAAATGGTTGGAGAATTTCCCAAATTAGATGGTGATCGATCATTGGCCATCTCACATGTAGTAAATGTTTTGAAGCATCTTGGAAGGGTCAAAGTGGAACTTGAAGATGTGATGTTGAAGGTTTTTGCTATGCCCTAGGAGCACAAAGGGATTGGCGGGTGCATTCTTTCAAACCAAGGAGCATACCTTTAGTTGCATTTTTCATTAAAGAATTTCTCAAGCATAGGGGTCCAAAATTTCAAAGCTTTGAAGATACATATCAAGATCTGTAGGCAACCCTACATGAGGAGGACCTTCTTGGCCTTTTTGAAAGTAATGAGGAGATTGATGATGATGAAGCCTTCCTGGAGGAAGAAGACAGCCATGAAAATGGTAGTGTTGATATCATAAAAGACTCCGAGGATGTGCATGCTGATGCCTCGGGTTCTGATGATGACTCTGTAGCAAAAGAAAGTTACTGCCCAGAATTTAAGGAGGTTGACACTGCTGGCCACGCAAGAGGAAGCATGGATATTATAGACCAACAGCAAGAGACCCCCATGACCCTCTTAAGGAGCCTTGTTGCTTTGAAGAGGGAAATGTGGTCCCAAAAGAACAAAGCAACAACATCCTTGGGACACATTTGACACAAGATTTATGTTCAGAATCAAAGACAGAGACACATCCTTTGTTTATGGCTAATTTCCATGATCATCATGATGATGAAAAGGACAATCTTGACATTCATTGTGATCATCTCATCAATCTGGATCATACTTTATGTTTGAGACAGGGCTGTGGCAGATCATATATAGTGCATTTTGAAGGTTCTCCTAAATTTGATGATAAGGACAATTATGATGAGGGAAACCAAGAAGACGTGCCAAGTGTACAAGAAAAACATCACAGTTTTTCAGCTGATTTTCCAAATAATGGTGGTGAGTTTGTTGTCTTGGAAGAAATATATGATGACACTACAGGGAGTAGCCCTGATGGAATCAGGGGAAACAATGTTTTTCACAAAGAAGACTTGTTTGCTGCCCCTGATTATGAAGAACTTGGCCCTCCTATATATGAGGGAAACCAAGAAGACATGCCAAGTGTACAAGAAAAACATCACAGTTTTTCAGCTAATTTTCCAAATAATGGTGGTGAGTTTGTTGTCTTGGAAGAAATAGATGATGACACTACAGGGAGCAGCCCGGATGGAATCATGGGAAACAATGTTTTTCACAAAGAAGACTTGTTTGTTTCCCCTGATTATGAAGAACTTGGCCCTCCTATATATGACCATGATGATTATTGCAATGAATATGAGCATCATACAAGTCTGAAATCTTCTAATGATGGCACTTTCTCCTCTCATAAAATTCAGTCTGAAGATTGTGCAAATGAAAACACCCCAGATGGCACTTGGGCAAGAGCAGAAGATAGGTATGATAGGAACCTTGATGACCTGTCAACCTATGACTTTTTCGCTGATAGTTTTTAGGTTCCTGGAAGCAATGCAAGAAAGGAAACAACAGAGTGTTTTATGTACAGGCCTTTTTGGAAACCCTCTACTGATATTGATGAACAAGATGTTTACATTACGAATGAACCAGAGGTGAACAATGAAGACAATATACAATCCCCTAAAGGTTCCAAGCTTTCTTGTTGGTGTCATATAGAAGAGGAGACACCCGGTGATGATATATTTGTTCAAGGCAGTGTGCTCCCAATACTTACTGGGTCATCCATGGAGAACATTGAGAAGGTCTTGACAGATACTTAAGAAGCAGATGTTTGTGATAAGACTAGTAAATTCCATGTGCCTGGAAATCAGGAAGCAAGTTCCTTGGATGAGCCATTAAATATTAATGTTGTCAATTCCCTAAATAAGGAAGATCATCAATATTCCAACTCATCTCGATTGCCAGGAGCGGTTCTTGCATGTGAAGACCTGGAACATTCCATTATTGATGAAGCCAGAAAATGAGTCTCCAAACTGCAAATACATTTTGATGAAAGGCATGCAGATTCAGTTAGGAGTGTGTTAACCAGTGGGCAAAGATTACAAATGGACCATCATGTATCCCCCCATTCCTGTCACTGCTACAGAAAGGAAATCAGAAGTAATCTATGAACCCATATCACAGAGAAATGGATGTCACCCTTATGAGAGCAGATCGACATGAGGATACTATTGAAGCTGAGAAGGTTGGATGTCTGGAAGAAATTGGAGGAGCTCATACACTGGAATTTCTATTTGGAAAATCATTTATGAAGGAGTTATGTCCTGCAGGAGCCCCTGTAAAACCACATGTTTTTCTAACGAATTGTCTCTAGAAGGTAATGTAATGGAATCATCATTTATAGTGTCTCTGGACTCGCAAAGGTCACTTCCAGAAGCAAAATTTGAAACAGTTATTGACAAACTTGATGATTTCTCATCATTTGTTAAAATGAATGAGAAGGATGGTAAAAGACTGGGTTTCCAGTCACAACAGTTGTCACTGCATGGCTATACATGTGATTTTTTTCAAGATGTTGCTTTAAATGATGAAATTTTTCTTAATGAATATGAATCTGTTATTGGAGGGACAAAAGGTGATGAAGATGGGTGGTCTAATACAGTATTTTCCAAAATTTAAGCACATGAACACTCACATTTGAAGGTGTTTCCATTCACTGTGATGATTAAGTATAAGGAGAAAGAGAATAAGTTCTCTGGACTTGTTCCTTATGTTTCAGAGGGGATCAAAAAATTCTGTGCAAAATTTGGAGATTTTGGTTGGCAAAAGTTCAACCAGCACTTTCAAGTTTTATGTGCTGGCAAGGGAAAGGTTCCCAAAAAATTCCTTATCCCAGCATTAATGGAGAAATCAAGATATAAACACTCTAACTTTGATATAGCCCTATTTTGTATGATCATTAAGCATAGAGGGAGGAAATTTCTGAATGGCACATGGGGATACATAGGTTGTCTTTTTAAGTGAGACTCTGGAATTCTCAAGTGATCCCGAGAAGAGCACTTGTCCCCGAGTAGGAGCCAGATGTTACCCACTTAACTAGTACAAAATTACCTTTGCAATTTTGTTCGTTCACCCTCCATAACGTTTTTTCTATTGTGTAGTTCTTGTTTTCATTTACACATGTGATACAAATTATCAACATTTGAGTTGCCTTGATCAATACAAAGAGACCTGGGAAAGTTTTAATAACCATTTATTTCATAATATTGAAATCTGTATTGACGATACAAGTTTTGGGATGGAGCCACCTTTGAGCATTGAAAATTATGCAATAACAATGAACTTAAATAACGCTAGGCTCCATGATGGGGGAGTACTTATGAAAGGTTTATGAAGGTCATAACTCTTTCCCTACATGGATGATTTAGCAGGCATGTCATTCGATGGATTGCACCCCCAAGTCTGCATTAGGGATTGATTTTGCACACTAACATTCTCTATAGTGGGTGCCCTTTTGTATTGTGGTTTCAAGTTAGGAAGACTAGTCTTAGAACAAGAATGTCAAGATACGGCACCTAGTAAATGAATATGATCCCATCAATTCCCATAGCATATAAAGAGAGATGACCTCAAAATTGTTTGGAAAAATGTAGGAAGAAATAATGGAGAGCTATAGAAGTAGAAAAGGGTCCAAAGAAAGATACAAATAATAATGAAATAAAGATACAAATAATAATAAGGATATTCCAACGTCTTTCCAAAGTCGTGAATAGTTAGTGTATTAGAAGATGCACCACTAGGCTTCCCATGGTGAAAAGGAAAATGATAAGGCTCATAAATTACAATGTTTGTTTATGTAAAAATGTATCATATTTCCATGTGACTTTGACATATTAGAAAGTATTATATAGATATGATAACATATTATCTAGTTATATGTGTTAAATTGTCTAATCCACATGATTCAATTAGGATGATGTGAACAATTATGAAATAAAAAAATTAGTAAAAAGACCTAATGAATCTCAAAAGAATGTAGTATATGAAGTAGTTGTTGATGACTTTGGCCTCGTTAAGGGCAATCAACTTGCCATGGGGAGGAGAGATATTAGAGTATTCAAAAAATAGATGCAAAATAATTGAATCAATCAAGTAAATAAGTGATGCATAAGTTGAAAAAGATTACTCTTAGGACAATGAATGCAAAATAATGATAAAAGAGAATGAAAAGTATTTTGACAAGAATGATAAGAAATTAATTGTGGTAGGATGATAATTTTGAATACATCTTTCTCTTTAAATTCTATGGGAAATTAATATCAGTTGCTCTAAAATGATCTCAATTGCCTCCAATAAACAAGTATGCTATCCAAACTTCATATTGGAAAGACCTATATAAGTCCTTTAATTGCATTTTTTTTAACCATGGGAAATTAGTAACTCGTCAAAGTGATCTGGACTAGGCCTAGGATCAAATAGACTGGTTGCCACTATAACCCAAGAGTATATCCAACAGCCTGCAAGCTAGATATATTAATAACTTGTGACTTAAGCAAGGGTCGAGGTGTCCGAAGACACACCTGAGGGGGGTTCCCACTCCTAGGGAGTGTCTACCCTTCTAGCCTTGTCACAATGAGCCAAATGTCTCATCAGGGACTAAACTTGGGTGGGGGCCTCTAATCAAAATTTAAAAGTAACAAACCAATATAAATATTAAGTATCCACAAATCTTCCTCATTTATGCCAAATAAGTCATAAATGCTATTAATTGAAATTTCAAAGTACCAAAACAATATAAATATTAAGTACCCGCAAATCTTCCTCATTTATGCCAAATAAGTCATAAATGAAATTAATGTAGACAATGCATGTACACTCCTCATGAAAAGAAATATTGTGTATTAAGACAATGCATGTACAATCCTCATGAAAAGAAATATTGTGTATTAATCTCTAGATGTAAAGAAGAGTTGAAACGAGATACCACTATAAACCCTCATTTCTTACCCTATTAATGTAATGGCATGTCATACAACTATCTTTGTAATGTTCCCAAGCCATTTTTTTTGCTTGGAACACTAACTGCTCACTGTTTAACTGATGTGTGTGTGTTTTCCTGTAGGTTTACTTCTTGAGTTATGTATTAGTGTTTGTAGATTCAATTAACAAGCATATGACATAGATATGAAGATATAGAAAGTGGAAATACAAGATATGACAAGCAACACTAGATATGGAACCAAAACAACATAGATCTGGCCTTTATTGATATAATAAGAAAGAACCTGATACAATAAGGATGTAGATCTGGAATAACATCAGATAGATCCAATAGCTGAGATATGAGATGCTACAAAATGATCAGGATAAGAAGATATAAGCCTCCAAAGGATGAATACAAGATGAAGACCAATACAAGAAGAACCAGGGTCAAGTCCAAACCCCCCTGGCTGAAGGCACGTCCTCCTGAATAGCTGTGGAGATCCAATATTTCGTCCTAGCTGCTGGAAGCCTCCAAATCTCACCAAAAACGACAAAATGATAGATCAGGGCAAGTAGAACACCCTTTTGAAACCTCAAGCCGAAATGTCAAGATCTAATCCTCCAAATGTTGAATCCTCAAGTAAAACTTCGCCCTCCTGAATACTGTCAAGACCCACTAATTCGGCCCTGTCGAAGGAGACCTCCAATCACTATGAAACTCTCCAGAATGATATGGAACCAAAACAACATAGATCTGACCTTTATTGATATAATAAGAAAAAACCTGATACAATAAGGATGTAGATATGGAATAACATCAGATAGATCCAATAGTTGAGATATGAGCTGCTACAAAATGCTCAGGATAAGAAGATATAAGCCTCCAAAGGCTGAATACAAGATGAAGACCAATACAAAAAGAACCAGGGTCAAGTCCAAACCCCCCTTATTGAAGGCATGTCCTCTTGAATAGCTGTGGAGATCCAATATTTCATCCTCGCTGCTAGAAACCTCCAAATGGCACCAAACTCAGCAAAATGATAGATTGGGGCAAGTAGAACCCCCTCCTAAAACCTCAAGCCGAAACGTCAAGATCTGATCCTCCAAATGTTGAATCCTCAAGTAAAAATTCACCCTCCTGAATACTGTCAAGACCCACTAATCTAGCCCTGTTGAAGGAAACCTCCAATCACTATGAAACTCTCCAGAATGATAGATCGTTCAAAGGGAAACCTCCTAGTGAAGTCTCAAGATGAGATGTGATGTTTTGCTCCTCCAAATTGAATAGATCTGATTCTCAATAGTGCCCTCCTTCTATCCAAATCATGCCAATTCTCTAGGAAATCATTTGGCAAGTATAACTCCCTCAAAATGCACTAGATATGATGATCAAGACCCTGCAAAGAAAACCCAAGTGCTAGAATGTCCAAAAGCCTTCTCCAACTCTTGGATCGAACTTCCTTCAAACAAAGATGTGCCCCCTTGCTGAAAACCCTCAAGGGTACGACCTGTTGCTGCCCTGGATGAGTGATGGCACCTGTAGCAGTTGTAGAATGGTGTGGGTGGAGTATTGCATCCCCAAGACCAAGCTTGGAACAAGAGAGGTGGGATCTTTCACCACCGACTTGTTCTCTAGGGTTTGTATTCTCAAAACCCTCAAAACTGTGTGCTCTAGAGCCCAAAAGCAAATGCAATAATAATCCAAGATGAGTGAGAGGTGCACCCTTGCCTTTCCTTTATACCTCCAATCTATTTCTCCATTGAGTTAGTTAAACCCTAGAGTTAACTCCTAACTCAACCTCATGTGTTCTATTTCTTCATTGAGTTACTTTTCCCTTTTCAAGTCAACTTAATATTATAACGTTGAGTTTAGCTGAGTTTTCCCCATGCTGCATGAGACTATAGTCTAGTGGGGATGACTAGACTACTGAGTTTCTCCAACCTTCTTCATCAAGAGGTGGGGGACATTACAGTCTTCCCTGTTAGGAATTGCTTTCCCACAAGCAATTCTAAACCTGTCTCATGTATCACCTGTTCACTCTCCCAAGTAGCATCCTCAATAGGCAAGTCCTTCCATTTGACTAAGTATTCCTTTATGCTCCTCCTCCTTAGATTCTTCTCTCAAACCTTCAGTATCTCCTCTGGTATCAGTATCAATTTCCCTTCTTCATCTAAGGGTGGAAGCACCTCAAGCGGAGTGATGTGTTGACCTATGGCCCTCTTCAAGCATGATACATGGAAAATGTTGTGTATTTTGTTGCCCTGTGGAAGATCAAGCTCATAAGCCACGACCCCTACCTTCATGTTGATCCTGTAGGGTCCAAAGAATCGAGGTTGGAGTTTTTATGCACCACTCCTTTTGATCGATGTCTGTCTATACGGTTGGAGCCTTAGGTAAACCAAGTCACCAACCTCAAATGTGCGCTCTACCTTGTGCTTGTCTTCCTGGACCTTTTGTTGATTATGTGCTCTCTACAGATGATCCTTTAGTTCTCTAAGTATGTCTTGACTCTGCTAAACCCAATCTTGAACCATAGGAGCTCTGTTTTCACCAAAGACGATCTCTACAAAGGAGAGAGGATCATAATTGTACAAGGCCCTGAATGGAGTCATACCAATAGACATGTGATAAGAGGTGTTGTAACTATATTCTCCCAAGTGTAGCCACCTAACCCATGCTTTATGATGCCCTACTACATAATTTCGAAGGTAGCCTTCCACCCACTTGTTGACTATTTATGTTTTCCCATCAGTCTGAGGGTGGTAATTGGTGCTAGGGGTCAAGGCCATACTAACCAACCTGAATAATTCCTGCCAAAAAGTGCTCATGAATCGGTCGTCCCTGTCACTCACAATGGTCTTGGGTAAACCATGCAGTCTGAAGATCTCCCTAAAGAACAAATCTGCAACCTGTGTTGCACTGAAGTTTGTGGCAATGGAGAATAAGTGTGCAAACTTAGTTACCTGTCCCCCACTACAAAAATACAATCTTTACCATGTGCCCTTGGCAATCCTGTGATGAATTCCATAGAGATGCTTTCCCATTTGTGCTCTGGGATGGGTAGAAGTTGTAACGATCCTGTTGGATGTGTGTGCTCATCCTTGTTTACCTGGAAAGTAGTGCATTCCTTGATGTGGCACATCGCATCTTCTTTCAGACCTTTCCACAAAAACCTTTCCCTTACCTGTCTGTATGTTTTAACAAATTCTTGATGCCCTACCACCGGTGAATCATGACATGCTTGCAGTACCTTGGCCTTAAAGGCTAACTCAGGAACCAAGAAAATTCAGCCCTTGTAGTAGATGATGTCATCCATGATTCTGAAGTTGTCATATTATATCTGTCCATCCATCAACTAACATGCAAACTGGTTCTTTGAGTATTCTACTAAGAGGTGAGCCTTCCAGTCAACTGAGATATCGGTCATAGCATAAACCGATCGCCTTCTAGATAATGCATCTACCACTACATTATTCTTCCCCTTGACAAACTCAATGTCAAAATCATAGGCTTGTATCTTGCTAGCCCACTTCTTCTGCCTCTCATTTAAGTCCTTTTGTTCCAAAAAGTACTTAAGACTGTTGTGATATGTCCTCACCACAAATATCGCTCCTACCAAGTATTGCCTAAACTTGGCCAATGCGTGTATGATGGCCAACATCTCTTTGTCATGGATAGTGTAAATAAGCTCAAGGCCCCTCAACTTTCATCTCTCATAGATAAGTGGGTGCCTATTCTGCATAAGAACTGCCCCAATGCCCTCCCCAAAAGCATCACACTCTACTATGAAGGGTTGGCTGAAATCTGGTAGAGATAAGACTGGGCACGTGCTCATTACCTTTTTCATTTTGTCAAACGTCAACTGTGCCTCTGAACTCCATTTGAAGGCCCCTTTCTTGGTCAAATCGGTCAAGGGTGCACAAAGCTGTGAGAAACCCTTGACGAATCTCCTGTAATAGCAACAAATGCCAAGAAGCCCCTTCAATTCTGTGTGGGTCTTAGGTGTGGGCCAGTCAAGTATAGCTTGGATCTTTTCTTGGTGTACATATACCCCTTTTACTCCAATGATGTGTCCCAAATAGAGGACCTCTGTCATTCCAAATTCACATTTGGATTCCTTTGCATACAAGGATTGGTCCTCCATGATGGCTAGAATCTATTCCACATGTTGAATATGTTCCTCCCAAGTCCTACTATAGATCAACAAGTCATCAAAAAATACTAGGAGGTGCTTCCTCAACTACTTGTTGAAGATGTGATTCATGCAAGATTGAAATGTGGCTGGTGCATTAGTCAATCCAAATGGCATCACCAAGAATTCATAATGGCCGTAGTGACATCTGAAGGCAGTCTTGGGTACGTCCTTCTCCCTCATTTTGATCTAATGATAGCCAGAGTGCAAGTCAATCTCGGTGAAGTAAACAGCCCCATGAAGCTCATCCAATGGCTCATCAATCATCGAGATGGGATACATGTTCTTAATTGTCTTCTTGTTCAATGCCCTGTAATCAATACACATGTGCATGGTTCCATCCTTCTTCTTTACTAGTACCACTGAAGATGCAAAAGGACTGGAACTTGGTCTAATGTGACCCATGTCTAACAGTTCTTTGATAGCCTTCTCTATCTCATCTTTGCACTTCTTTGGGTGTCTATAGGGAGTGGTGATGACTGGTTTCGCTCCCTCTTCCAGCTCTATGATATGCTCAAACCCCCTATCTGGTGGTGCTCCAGGTGGAATGGGTCCAAACACCTTGCTATGTTTGTCAATGATTCTTTGAATCTCTGGTGAATAGTGAAATTATCCCTTCTTGTCCACACGTACTGAAATCCTACACTCAGCAGCATATACAATGTCTTCTCTTCTGAAAATGGCCTCCATGCACTTTTCTATGACCACAAAGATGCACCCCCTTGCTGAAAATAGTCAAGGGTATGGCTTGTTGCTACCTCGGATGAGTGATGGTACCTGTAGCTGTTGTAGAATGGTGTGGGTGGAGTATTGCATCCCTGAGACCAAGCTTGGAACAAGAGAGTTGGGATATTTCACCACCGAGTTGTTCTCTAGGGTTTGTATCCTCAAAACCCTCAAAACTATGTTCTCTAGAGCCCAAAAGAAAAATGAAATAATAATCCAAGATAAGTGAGAGGTGTGCCCTTGCCTTTCCTTTATACCTCCAGTCTGTTTCTCTGTTGAGTTAGTTAACCCCTAGGGTTAACTCCTAACTCAACCTCATGTGTTCTATTTCTTCATTGAGTTACTTTTTTCCTTTTCAAGTCAACTTAATATTATAACGTTGAGTTTAGCTGACTTTTCCCCATGCTACATGAGAATCTAGTCTAGTGGGGATGACTAGACTACTGAGTCTCTCCAACCCTCTTCATCAAGGGGTGGAGGACATTACAATCTTCTAGGCATTTAGAGGGCCTAGAAGCCTTTCTCAATTGGAAGGGTTGGAAACTAGTGGGATGGCCTATCAAACAACTCCTATGGTCTAGTAGAATTAAGATGGCCAACAAACAAATCTAAACACACAATTTTAAATAACTAAAAGTTTTTAGCATAGTCAAATGAAAATTTTGTTGTTCCTCGTGCTTTCAAATATATGACTAAGTAAATGCTTTATCAAATAGTATATGTCAAACACAAGAATTCCAAAGAAATAATACACACAGTAGAAGCTCATTGTAGTAAACAACACATTGCAAATAAAACATATCACATTAGATAACATTTACACTTATTAATATTTGCGCAATTAATGTTCCAATGTTATGGCAACTTTTGCAAGGTCAATTTTGGTACCAAACTAATGCCATATTCCTTGGGAGAGTACGACACAGTATATATGTAGTTTGGATCAAGGAAGCAAAGAGAATATAAAGTCCTCTTTCCATAATATGCCTACTTTCCTCATATTACAAAGAGTTTTGGATGGTTTATGTTTACACTCAAGAACTATAAAGTCATTACAAGGGTTAAAATCAGCTAAGTCGATTATTTGATGGGAAATAAACTTTGATATTAAGGAATGTTGTAGACATCGTGGACTGCCAACCACAGTGGTTGAGTAGTAGGGAAATCAACCTTCATTATTATTGACACAAAACCCCATCGTTTCCTAGTGGCATTGTTATTGTTATTCTTACCTGCAAGTAAGAGGATCTTTGAGGCAGTAAAGAAAATATCTCATGTGCTTGAATAACATGATGAAAGGGTAGAGCCACATCTGAACACTGCCAATTATGGAGTGACAACATATTTAAGTGGCACTATCTATAAGAGAAAGGATCACTTATGGAAGGTTGGGATGGTCATAACTATTTTCATATAATGGATATTTAGTAGGCATGTCGATCATGGATCATAACTCTAGGCCTGCATTAAAGATTGATTTTGCACACTGGCAATCTCTATAATAGATGTTGTTTTTTTATTGTGGTTTCAAATTGGGAAGACCACAGTGTCTAAGAGACTTGAAAAATCTAAATATTATTATGATCCCTCTAATTCCCATAAGATGGAAAGAAAAATATGTCAAAAATTGTTTGAAAAAATGCACTAAGAGATAAGGGAGAGAACAATAGAAATAAAAATGGATACAAAGTAAGAATATAAACAATATCGGTACACTATAATCCTTCCAAATTGTGTATTAGAAAATCCACCCAACTAGACTTTCCATTGTGTATTAGTTTCTCACTCCTAACATCATGCATTTTATTAGTTTCTCACTACTAGGGTTGAGTAGAACATGACCAATCAACCAAATTGAACACAAATTTTAAAACCAATAATTTTTAATATCCTTAATATATTCCAATGAAAAATTACATTCATGAATCATACAAAAAGCCTCATTAGCTCCAAAGTATATGTTCGAGGAAATATGCCAAACACACGAGTGCCAAAGCGGCCACCAAACCCCATCATTCAGTTATATTTAACAGTTTTATATTTTTTGAGGGTTAATAGTAACAAGAGGGAGTGGTTAGATTTTGGAGGATTAATAATTACCAGATTGACGTGTTAGTGGTTATGTCGACGTGTGAGATTGACCAGATTTGATGTCACGGCCACATTCATTATTCTGGGGAGATGTCTTCTCTACAAATGTCATACCGTTGTCCACATAAGCCATATAAGGCCATTAACTGGCATTTTATTTTGGAGAATGTGTGAGATTGACCAGATTTGATGTCACGACCACATTCATTATTCTGGGGAGATTTCTTCTATGCATACGTCATATTGTTGTCCACGTAAGCCATATAAGGTCATTAACTGGCATTTTATTTTGGAGAACTGAACGGAACGTAAGTCAATCCGGTTACTGGAAGAATTCTAAGGAAAGGAGGCAGAGGCCGAGAGAGGGGAGTGGGAACAGGCTGGGAGAGGCAGAGGCCGGTTACAGCAACCTTGCCTAGCTTTAAGAAATCATAGTTGTTGATATGCAAGTGGTAACAACAACCTTGCCTAGCGTTAAGAATTTATAGTCGCTGATATGAAAGTGGTATAAAGACTTGAAAGAAGGTGTGTGATATGATTGTTTCTAACATTTGGTGAAGAGGAGACTCTTTGGCAGCGTAGGATCGAATCTCACGGTGTATATACTATAAAATGGACGAAGAGAAGGGCGGTAAAGAGATGGAAAGAGGGTTATCAGAAGAGAAGGGCGATAAAGAGATGGAAAGATGGTTATCAGGAAACTTGGAGAAGGGCGGTAAAGAGATTGAAAGAGGGTTATCAGAAGAGAAGGGAGGTAAAGAGAAGGAAATGAGAGACTCTTTGGCAGGTGTATATACTATAAGATGCAACATTTTGGTGAAGAAGAGACTCTTTGGCAGCCCGAGATCGAATCTCATGGTGTATATACTATAAGATGGACGAAGAGAAGGGCGGTAAAGAGATGGAAAGAGGGTTATCAGGAAACTTGTTGATTGAAAGAGTTCAGGCAGCTCTTAATCGCTCGTTCCTCTATTAAAGGACTATAAATAAATATTACTACTCCTACCTATTTGTCGACTTCATTTCTATGTTTTTCATTTCCAAAGATAAACAACTGTAGGTTTTAATAAACAACATGAAAATACTATAAACGCGTTTGATTCCATTTCACTCACAGGTTTCCAAGAAGAAGATGAGATATAATTAATTTGAAAATGCTGAAGACATTTTTCTGTCTGTATAATCTAATTAATACAAAAATGCTCAAGACATTTTTCTGTCTCTATAATCTAGTACTGAATATTCGTTAATCAGTAATTAAAAAAAAAAAAAAAATGTTTAAAATACTACTTACCGTTTTATCAGCGTTTGTATTTAAAACCAATCTTCTTTCGCTACAACAATCCTTCGCTACGGCAGTACCTCCCTCTCAACATCAACCAAACCAATATTTACCAATTATTATTTCATCGACATAACAATTAATTTAACCTAATCTTGAAAATAATATGAAATAAAGAGAAACTATAGCTATAACCTTTTAGCATAACGTGAAAAAAAAAGAGGAATGAAACTATAGCTATAACCTTTTAGCATAACGTGAAAAAAAAAGAGGAATGACATGTTTAGTAGAGATAACTTTCACCTGAAGGCTGAGTGGAATCGTTTGCTCCATTGCCAGATCTTTAATCAATAGTAACAACAGTAACAGTAACAGGACAAACACTCTAAAATATTGTGAACCTAGAAAAACATTCATAAATGCCGAACAGAAATCCCATCCCAGAGAAATATTAAAACCAGTGAAAATTTTGTAAAAAAAAATAATGAAAATTCAGAAATAGAAGTACCAAGAGCAAAAGGCCAAAAAAAACAAAAAAACATACACATTAATCTAATCTACAAAAAAAGAAATGGAAATTATAAGTTGCCCATACTATTCAACCAAAAAACAAAACAAAAGGCAATGGTCTGAAGAATCAAATTGAGCGTTGCAATTCATATCTAATCATGAAAAAATGTGTTAAATATATTGTACCCTCAACAGTATGACCGTACACTGCCAGCTGTACTGGACAGTTGTACTTTCTATTTCTGTCTTGCTTGAGCATATATAAGCTCAGCTATTTCCTATTGTTGGTAACCCTTCAGTACTTCAACTTACTTCAGTTCTGTTCTGTATTTCTTCATACATTTCAATATACTGTTCTATTCTCTTCTCTCTGTATTTTCTCTTTGCTCCACAATTTATCATGGTATCAGAGCTTCAGCAGTAAGACTCTTCACACAGTTGGGAGAGCAACACGATCCTCACAGCGCAGAGCTTACACGCATCTTGAGAGCACGCGACACAGTCTTTTCACAAGGCCTGGAAAGCTGTCTGCAATACTCTTTAAAGATCACCATAAGAAGCTTGTGGAGAAAGCAAAGCGTACAACACTCGAAATATCCTGGATGAAGAGAACGCAGAAGAAGAAACCTGCACAATTTTTTCAAAGAACCGTCAAAGATTGACGCAGAAGAGCTGCAGAACGAAAGAAGTTTAAAGAACTTGAAGATTTCACTTCAATTCGTTAAAGATTCAAGCAGAAGGCATAATCGTTTAAAGATTCTTGGAAATCGCTCAAATCTGTCAAAGATTGTAGCTGATCACGAAGAAATCGTGAAATTCTTTCAAATCTTTGAAAGATTCACGAATCTTTCTTCCAAAGGTGTAAAGAACGCATCTCAGGAGCAAAGAACAGCCACTGAAGCCGTGAAATTCGTCCTGCGAACGGTTCCAAGGTGGGAAACCAGACCAGGAGGGACGAGTAGAGCGCGGAA
Organism: Picea sitchensis; assembly: GCA_010110895.2. NCBI lineage: Eukaryota > Viridiplantae > Streptophyta > Pinopsida > Pinales > Pinaceae > Picea > Picea sitchensis. The sequence goes on from SNQJ01S0070021.1 coordinate 77,237, forward strand.
AGGGCGAAGGAATTTCAGCCGTCAGATCTTGAACACAGGCCCGACAGCCGTTAGATCAGCAAGAAGTTGCACGACGGTTAGTCCTGTGGAGCGCACTGGAGTGATTTTGACTTGTAAAGTCGCGAAATCCCGACATCATCTTGACCGTCCATCAAGAGACACGTGGCAAGATCCTATCCCATCGCAAAATCGAGAATCGGGAGTTGGACGAGCGAAAGAATCTGCTCTCCAAAAACTCCGATACGCGAAATCGCGAAATCCCAAAACGATCACAGTCGTCCATCTCAGTGGACAGGTGGCAGCAATTCAACACATCGGCATTTCGGCATTCGGGGTTTTAATTTGTCAAAGAAACTTGACATCGCAATTCGCGAAATCGCGATACGCGAAATCCCGATCAGATCTCAGCCGTCCATTTTTGACCGGACACGTGGCGGACATCGAGGCCACCGTCATCGTATCGACATTCGGGGTTTCAAGTTGACAGACACATTGTGTCAACGGAGCATCGCAAGGCGCGATATCCCGAGGACGTATCAGTACCGTCCATCTATCCTGGATGCGTGGCGCAAATCCGGGGACTCGGAAAAAGTCCCGAAGAGGAAAGGGCCATCGGCATATCGGGATTCGGCAAATCGGGAATCCTGAGAACAAGTGATCAGGTTTCTTTCCAGT
>SNQJ01S0070022.1:44616-68898 GCA_010110895.2 Picea sitchensis
GGGTTCATCAATATCGTCACTAGAAATACATAATCTGTGATCTTGATTTGAAGATTTTTCTGCATAATGACCTGAATGTGTTCTAGGTTTATTCCTAGCCTCATCACTTTTCTTCTTATGACAGTCTTTAACCATATGTCCAGATCGACCACAATAAAAACAACTCTTTGACTCATTCCTATAAGATTGCATACCTTGATTTGGCGATTGTCTTCTCTGCGATGAACTGCCTCTCTGCCATGAACCGCCTCTCTGCCATGAACTACCTCCTTTGCCTCTTACTCATGATCTCCCTCTCGCAGATCTATTATTTGACCACAGTGTCAAATCTTTACTCGGAGGCTTTAGATTCCCTCGCCACTCTTCCTCTTGCAGCAAAATACCTGTCAGTTCTTTAAACGTGGGAGGTTTCTCCCTTGTTGCAAGACTTGTTATGAACATATGATAGTCTTCTAGCATACCATTTAAGGTAATAGTCACTAGATCAGTATTGGAAACAGTTTCCCCTATATTTACTAACTTGTCTTTCACCTCTTTAATGCGACCCAAAAATGAACTAACACATTCATTTCCATCCATCTTAATGCCTAACAATTTAGTTTTCAGGAACAAAATGTGATTTGTGTTGCTAGTTTCATACAATGCTTTAAGAGTTCTATCCATGTTGCAGCAGAAGTTGTAGCGTCTCTAATATGTGGAATTATGCTATCTTTAACGAACATGCGCAACAATAACTTTGCCTTGTTTTCGCGCTTCTCCCAGTCTTGGATCTGTGTTGTTGTCGCACCTCCTACCGCTGTTGTCGCACCTGCAGTCGCAACATGTTTCAGTTCAGTTCCATTCGCAATGTTCGAGACACCATAGCCCTCCATGAGCGTCTTCATCTTGAATTTCCAGTTAATGAAGTTTGAGCCATCTAACTTGTTGGCTTCATTGAGGTAGATCTCTCCCAGCGGATTCGCTATCACTACAATTTAGTCTCTGCAAGAAAATCACCAAGGATATGCAACGTTTTGTCGCTCTGCCTTCGGATACCACCGATCTGACTCAATCTATCTTTGTTCTCAGCTTATATCATGCATGCATGCAACTTAATATCCAAAATCTCCACTTTTTAAAAAAACTTATAACTCCCTCCTTAAAAAAAAACTTTAATAAACTTCAATCCTTTTAATAATCCACTTTAATAAACCTCCACTTTAATAATCATCAATCATCCACGTACATTCACTTTCACTTTTAATAATAAAAAAAATGAATATACTTTAACTGCTCCACTTAAAATATCCACTTAAAACTCAAATATCCATTTAAAACTCAAATCCACTTAATATATATTTAAAGAAAACTCACGCATCCACGCATGAATTAAACTCACGCATGCACATATAACCTTAAACTCCACACATGCATAACCTTAAACTCCACGTGTGCACAGAATTAAACTCCACGCTTTTCAAAAATCTTCCATGCAACAGGATTTTCTCACGCACCACGCGACCTCCTCTGATTCTTCATAAAATATACCAAGATAAAATATACGATTTGCTTGACTTACTTGACTACGGGGAGTTCGCAGTTCTCACATCTCACACTGTATTTGGCTGCGGGGAGTTCGCACGTCACCCGTTATTGGGTTGTGAGAATCGAGAAGGTAGTTCGCACCCTTCGAATGGTCCGCCTGCGGGAATTTTTCTGTCTTTCTGTGCTCGTAAGGCTGAGTAGTATTCCCCCACACCCTACCATAGGAGGGACATGCAAACTTCAAGGATTTTCGCACCTTACTCCTCGTGGCTCTGATACCAAGATAAAATATATGAGCAAAACAACATGGTGAGGCTACGCTCACTTCTTCATATTCAATGAAGATGGATTACATGTTTATATAGGAAAAGACTCTCCCGAGTCAGCTACATGCAAACCAAAATACAACTAGACAACTGACTCTTAACTAAGAACTGACTCTTCTAACTGGCGCTTACAACTCGCGCTTATTACTGGCACTTACAACTAGCGCTTTCTCCATTATTTCCAAGTAAATATTTTTAAAGATGCTATTGGTAGATAATTTTATTTTGAGTTTTCAGTAATCCACTAGATCAATCTCTTATCCTCTCTATTCACCCCTGACAACAAACTTTTGTTGAAGTTTGAACTCCAGGAGACTACAACACGTATGCTCCAAACTTTCAAGGGAATTTTCAAATGAGACGCGTTAATTTGATTCTTTTCCAGGCATCATCCTCCATACACAGACTGGACATGTGCGAAGTTACTTTCCATATGTTTGAGTGAGCGAGCAAGCTTGGAGCAAGTGCTATTGCCATTTCAGCTACATCTTTAATGACAGATGCCCTAGATCGATGGCCTCCTACTGTGAATCCTCAAATTCATGGAACAATTCCTGCAATATCTTGTCGGTGATGTACCTAGAAGCATACTGGTTTATAATGCCTACGAGGTAATACGACCCGCTCAATAATGAGTTCAAGCGTAACCTGTGGCCTGTCTATTGGAATCAGAATCAGTGGACGAGTGTGAGAAGAACCAGTTCAGGTTAGGCTGACAATACTGGAACTATATGTTACTTTGGGATTGTGATTGCAATCGTATAGCAGGCAGTCGCAACAATCCAGAAGGCGGGTTGTGGGGCCTCTTAGGGTCATCTGCGAGAAGGTTGTGGGAATCAATCTGGGAACCACGAATTCGGTCGTGGTCGCCATGGAAGGAGGGAGATTTTATCCTATACCAAAGAAAAGCAATAGAATGGGTGGATTTCCTATTGAAGGTTGTATAATAAAGAAAACAGAAGGCGTAAAGAATGTATATGTAACAGAAAGCCGGGGAGTACCCGAACTGAATGGGAATTGTGGTATGTTGGGTATGCAAGGGTAATAGAGGCAAAAGTAGGAGCATCTGAGTAGAAAAGGCATCGAGGGTAGGTATAAGGGCAATAGGCAACAGTAAATATAGAGGTAGAAGTGAAAACAGGATTAGAAGAAGCTACGAAGCCTCAGTTGAACCTTGTGAATTAGTCGTCAGTCGACCAAGTTTACAGAAGAAGCACTAGCAGTTGCACTAGCAGTTTACTGGAAGCACCAGCAGCATGAACAACACCAATTCCATTGCTCATTCCCCAAAGGGAGGCGAGCAACATAAATATCAGCAAAGAAACAAGGTTGGGAATAAAAGCAAGAAGCAAAGCAAGGTAAATTCAAACATTCATAATTTTTTGTGAATTTGAAGAGCCATAAAAATATCCATAGTTGCTTCTACATGGATATATCTTTAAAAATTCCTGCAAAGACATAGCATGATAAACCACGAAGTTTGTATCTCATGGGCTCTAACAAATTGTTCATTATATGATTCTATAGGTATTAGGTAATTGGTAAAATGAGATAGAATGGAGCGAGTTAGAAATATAGTGAGAAGGTTGAGTGTTAACGTCCAGTCATTTGGAGTGACAAGCACAATGGGGACAATTCTTATAGAGGATAAGAGAAGATTGCATGTTATACCCTTGTCCATTGTAAGTACGGCCACATTGCAACAAAACTGACAACCACCTTAACCGTGATCAAACTAAACTTATAGTAGTATGAAAAGTATTATACATAAAAAATAAACATTTTTTGTTAGTAAAGTATTGCTAGAATTATTTTCTAGCATTACTTTACTTGAGAAAAAATCACTTAGCAAAGGTTTGTTTTAATCTTAGTTTCCTTTATACAGTGTGGATTTTGCATAGAAATGAGGCCATATAAGACCTCACATTTTTCTATTGGTGATAAAAATTGTCTGAAGTTTTTTATTGGTGGAGGGAAAGTGTCATATTCACAAACTTTGGTTAAAATTGTTCGGTTGTATTGATTTGAGTGTCAACAGTGGGAAATCGTGGGAAATCGATTACTAAGAGATTATGTGCCACCCGAAGGGCAGGGACTATTAAGGAAGATAAACTGACATCTAACTATAGACTAATTAAACTAATTATCGAAATTAAAAAGTCTCTAATTTGTAACTAGGTTAAAAGTCTATAATTTGTGTTAGCACCATTTTATATATTTTAAAGACGCCCAAGAATGATAATTTCATAGATATTTTGAACAAAGTTGCACTAGTGAGATTTTAAATGATTATAATTTCAGAGATATTGTGAAGCCTTAATATTGAAGTTTATAATTGTGATTCTTCATGTTTTATTTTTAACAATTATTGTTTGTTTATTGTAGGAATTTCTTTTTAACAATTATTGTTGTTTATTGGAGTGTGTAGTGTTTTGGTATACCTCATTAGTTGTTTATTGAAGGGAGTGTATTGTTTTGGTATACCTCATTAGTAGTTTCCAACATTACATCTTGGGTGGAATAGCTTGTGGAAGTTGAATCAAATCAATTTTTGTATTTGAGTTATGACAATGTTTTTTTGTGAAGAATTTGGGTCCATGCCTTGGGAATTGAACTTGTCAATGCTTTTGGGGCTGCCATCCCATATCTCTTCCATATANAATGATAATTTCATAGATATTTTGAACAAAGTTGCACTAGTGAGATTTTAAATGATTATAATTTCAGAGATATTGTGAAGCCTTAATATTGAAGTTTATAATTGTGATTCTTCATGTTTTATTTTTAACAATTATTGTTTGTTGATTGTAGGAATTTCTTTTTAACAATTATTGTTGTTTATTGGAGTGTGTAGTGTTTTGGTATACCTCATTAGTTGTTTATTGAAGGGAGTGTATTGTTTTGGTATACCTCATTAGTAGTTTACAACATTACATCTTGGCTGGAATAGCTTGTGGAAGTTGAATCAAATCAATTTTTGTATTTGAGTTATGACAATGTTTTTTTGTGAAGAATTTGGGTCCATGCCTTGGGAATTGAACTTGTCAATGCTTTTGGGGCTGCCATCCCATATCTCTTCCATATACATTGTTCATTGCAACAACAAAGTGTGATGGGCCTTTTCTTAATCTTTACTATGTTGACATTTGTTGACATTTATAACTTGAAGTGGAATTTTTTGTTCATTTGGGGTTGCCATCCCATATCCCTTCCATATACATTGTTCATTGTAATAAAAAAGTGTGATGGGCCTTTTCTTAATCTTTACTTTGTTGACATTTATAACATTGTTCATTGTAATAAAAAAGTGTGATGGGCCTTTTCTTAATCTTTACTTTGTTGACATTTATAACTTGAAGTGAAATTTTTGTTATTTTTTGTTTGGAAAATTCAAAGTTGTACACGACATGTTCTTACCCACTCACCCCCAATGTGTGTTGTAAGGTATTGAATGTTAAATTAGAACCCTTAAAAAAAAATGAACTTCATATTATGTTAGGCTTGTGTAGTGAAACCACAATTTCTTAGACTTTGAATCAAAGTTTCTCTACCATAGAGGAACAACCTTGCACTTAATGCACATATGAGTCGATGTAGAAGAAGGTTTTTCAAAATCATTCCTTCTTTCATAAGAAAAAACTTGAAACTAAGGAAATTTCTCTTGTACAAATTTTATTTCTAGAAGGTCATTACCACCCTATGAATTTGGACTTCTTTCCATGGAGTCTATGTTTGACAATACTTGCATTTCCATCTCTCTCATAGAGTTTAGATTCTTAATTGTACATGCATTTTCATTGGTGTGTTTTAGGAAATTGCATAAAGATGAAATTATCTTAGCCCCAACTAAAATCAAACTAAAGACTTATACAACCATAGGAAAAGGATTACTTGTCTTACACATAACTTATCAAATACAAAAAAAATATAGGATTGGCCTACATAACTCAATAGAAACATTAATGGCATTTGTTCCATCTCATAATCATATTATCCTCAGAATGGATATGCACCATACACTTGAATCAACACTAGTTCCCTACATATATTAAATATATACACTATCCCACATACAAGAACATGAATAATAACAACAATATCATCTCAATGAACTCATCATATCATTAACAATTCTTTTATCCAATATATAAAAAGTACATATGTTAGGTCCTTTATATTCAATGGCCATCAAATTATGAGAGTAGATATCTTGGTTGCGAGATTATAGGTGTTGATTTAAATACTTAATATTGAAATGTTTAAAAAATTCAACTCATCTATCTTAAGATGGGGATCGGGCATCAATGGTTTAGAACATGTGATATATGGAAATGTTTTGCACGATAGATACACAAATGGTTACATACACACAATCTAATTTTGGTCTGTTATATTCAATGAACATCATATTATGTGAGTTGATATCTTGTGTGTAGGCTTATAGGTGTTCAGTTATGTACTTGAAGCTTCAAAGAGTAAAAAAATGCAACTCAACAATCTTAGCATGACCATTGTCAAAACAATCACTCCAAGTTATCTCTATACCATAAATCAATGAATCACTTTATTGTTCCACATATAAGATAGAGATTTAGCTATTAATCAATGTTGATTCATCTCAATCATAGATCTTTCAATCATAAAGAGGGATAAAGTCTATGGGAGTGCAATTTTTTTTATAGTGTATAAATTTGAGTAAATATTTCCACACAATGGTGAAAGAAATGAAACCCTACTTGTAAGGATAATTTAAGGCATTTCCAATAGTTGGATTTTGTTTAACTCTCTTTGAAATTTTGAGTGTACATCATGTATGTATAAATAAATAAAAGTGCATGTTACATTTTGATACATCACAATATAATGATGTGACTTTGCACCATCAAGAGACATTGGTAGTTTTACTTTCTACATGGAGTGGGTGGGTATGTCATCTTGTGAAGTTTTATTTTGGGAATTGGGGGTGTCTTTTGAGGTTGTGAGTTTGAACTGCATAAGTGACTAAAGGATTCCCTAATCCCCAAAATTGTGCTTCCCCCTTGTGTAACTATCTCATTAGTGTCTAGGGGTCGAATTCCAGTTTGCATTTCCACACAGAGAGATGAGTGGATAACTTTGCAAAAACTCAAGGTGAAACCATGAAGTTACTTTCAATTTTGAACTTATCAATCATCTCATTAAAAAATTTCACTAGTTAGATTCATCGTCGAGGAAAGCATAAATTTTGAAACTCTAAGGATGTATTTTTTATTGGAAAACATATTTGACAACATGTACAAATAATAAAATTATATTCCACTACCCTACAAACTTTAAATTTATTTTCAATATATATAATGACACAAAACTAATATAGATGTATGTATTTCTAATTTTCTAATGGATTTATAACTTGTTAATAATGGTTTAGTGAGTCGACTCATATGCATAAATTGATTATATTCAAATTGTTCAATAAATATGATATATCTTCACAAGTCAAACACCTTAAATCAACTACTCACACAAGTAGGTCAAATATTAGTACACCAATGTATTACAATATTAAAATCCTTAAAGAGGGAAACAATCCATGGACCCAAACAACACAACCACTTGAGACAATATATTAATGTAAAAGGAAAATGATTAAATATTGATTTTCTCATAAATGATCATCAATAATTGACCCACCATGCTCTTTAAATAGAGATCATGGATCAATTGAGTGTTAATACATAGATCAATATAGTTGTTAGTATCTAGGAGAAGATGAACAGTCAAATCATTTTATATCTAGAAAATAATCATGATTGTTAGATTAGATAATTACAACGCATACTAAAGAAGCACACTAAAGAATAAAACTTTACTTAAAGACACATTAGACCAAGTTGATCTTAACTAACTTCTAAGAGTCTAAATATCCTATCATTGTCACTTAAGAACAACTTGGGATAGGTTTGACGGATTTACAAAGGTGACACAATAGGAAAAGAAAGGAAGAATTAAAGCCTATTCCCCCTTAATGACAACATCCTAGACACCTAACATAGATCGAAKTTTCGAACACTTCACTTCTATAAGAGTGTTTGTGAAAATTTCTACAACTTGATCATCTGTAGGGAAATAGAGAACTTAGAAAACATGATCCTAAAGAAGCTTTCTGATGAAGTGCATGTGTATCTCAATGTGTTTTTTGCGTTGATGTTGAGCTAGATATTTGACAATTTGAATGGCACTCTAATTGTCACACCAAAGTGGAGTCATATGTTGTTGCTAGAATCCTAAATCCTAAAGGATCCGCTAAATCCAAAAGGCTTATTGACTTGCACTAATTGTTGCTCGATATTCTACTTCTACTGAAGATAGAGCATGGACACATTGCTTCTTAAAAGAATAAGTGACAGGTCCATAACCACCACTAAAAGAATAACTTGTAGTAGACTGTTGTGTTGGAAACATGCCAAAGAATTTCCCATGCAGTCAAATGCACATCCATGTAACTATGTTAGGAATGCACATGTATGCACTTTTTTGTAAACTGATTATGTAACTGGTAGATCTAATTATAATCAGTTAATCTAACTGATTGATAGATGCTATATATATTAGCATACCCATAGAGGTGAGAGTGCAATGTGTAGTGAGTGTGTGAGAGAAAGACACAATACTGAGGTGTTGCGTGTATTTGAGGAGATTATGATTGTATGCCTGAGATTGGCTATTGTAATTCTCCCTTGAATAATAAGAATATCCACTATCGTTGCCTGTGGTTTTCTCCCTTATTGAGTTTCCACATAAACCATTGTGTCAAATTGTTGGTTTGTTGTTCTTGCGTTAATGTGTGTTTGATCTTGCTCGTTTATACTCTGGTTTTATGCTATGTTTTGCTTCTGCTACCCAACAAGTGATATCAGAGTAGGTTGAGTAGGTGTTAGAGGTGAGCCAAGGTGAATTGTGTGTAGGTGTCATGTGAGTGCAAGAAGATGTGACTGAAGAAGGCATGATTGTGTGAGTATCAGGTCATCGACACTCCCTGGGTAGTGTTAGAGGCACCCCGACCCCCTCACACTTAATAAATAGGAATTGATCTTAGATCGACACACCTAGTTTTTGCACCACAGAGTGTTGGAAAATCAACGCTCCCCCATCCACACTCAAGGAGCGTCGATATCTCAAATAGCGCTACCCTTCAACCCTCAAAAGAGCGTCGATCTCAAAAATTACGCTAATGGTTTGAAGTTCAATTTTTTTGGTAATGGTCATGAGCTTTAAAGACATGGTCGTGAGTTTTTTAATGAAAAAAAGGGTGATGTGGAGAATACTTTATTCTTCATAAAGTTCAAACCATTCTTAAACACTCTTGTCTTATTATGGATATTTTTTAAAAGGTGACCTTTTTTATTATAATAAAAGGTAAAACGGTTGAAGAGGTTAGTTTTTTTAATAAAAGGTTTTTTAATAAAAAAATAATTAAAACCTTTTAATTAAAGTTTTTAGTTTTGGGGTTTAACCTTAAATATAGTTATACTCCTCTAGTATAAAGAGGCTTAGTTTTATAAGCAATGTTTTTGGAGTTTTTTTGCTAATGGCGAAAGTGTAGAGTCCTAAGTTTGAGGTGGAGAAATTTAATGGCAAGAATAGATTTGCACTATGGAAACTCAAGATGCAGGATCTGCTTCTGCAACAAGGATTGAAAAATACATTGAATGAAAAGTCAAAACAACCGACAAGCATGAAAGAGGAGGACTGGGAGGATATGGATGCAAGAGCCCTCAATATTTTTCGTTTGTGTCTAGCAGATGAGGTGTTTTTAACATCGCTGAAGAAAAAGACAACAACAGGATTGTGGACTAAACTGGAGATTTTTTATATGACAAAGAACTTGTCAAACAAAATCTTCTTGAAGAGGCAATTGTATAGCATGCAGATGAAATAAGGTACAAAAATTGGTGATCACTTGAATATTTTCAATACTTTGATTTCTCAATTAACTAGTATGGAAGTAAAGTTCAAAGATGAGGACAAGGTGCTTACGCTATTGTGTTTGTTTCCTGAGTCTTGGGATCATATGGTCACAACTGTGTGGTTTAACACAACAAATGCAATTGATTATGACATTGTCGTGGGAGATTTTTTGTTTGAGGAAATGAGGAAAATATCCAGTAAAGAAACCTCAATAGTAGAAGCAATGGTGGTCAGAGGTCAATCTACAGAAGGAGGGAAATATTAGAAAGGTACAACCAGGTCTAACTCAAAAGACAATAAGGGTAAGGAAAAATGTCGGTTATGTGGCAAATCTGTGCATCTCAAGAAGGATTGTTGGAAAATACAACAAACATCCAAAGAGGACTCCACAAAAGAAGAAAATTCAACTACAGGTATGGTTGAAGAATTTTTGTATGGTTGATGAATTTGTGTGTGTCTGTTGTGTCTCTCCACATGTGTTCACATAGAAGGTGCATGGCAATGATGGTTGAGTCACCGTGAAATAATAATAATAATAATAATAATAACAATAATAATAATAATAATAATAAATTATTGATTGCATGTAAATGGTCATATGTCTATAAGACCTGGATATGCATGTGTACCATTGGTTTATCAGGCCACATATGAAAATTCTAGACGTAGATTTAGGTACATTGAATATGTGGGGGGGGTGCATATATGTTGAGTTATCCTTAAATCAGTGAAAGAGTTAATGAGTTAAATTTGATTTTAGGTCAAAGAAGGTGGTTTTTCAGGTCCATGTATTTTGGGTATCCCGTGTTATTGTGTCCATGGATTTGCATGTAATGAAGCCTATAAAAATCTTGGTGAACTCCATTCTAAATGGGCCTGGAGGTAAGCGGTGAAGGCTTACTTGGTTGACTTGGTCGGATTTGGTCAAGGTTGCTCGAATGCAAAGTTTGAGGTGGAGAAGTGTGTCCGATTTAGATAGGTGGGTCTATAGAAAGGTTGATGTGTTGGTAGGTCAATCAAATATTTGAGAATATATGATGAAGGTAAGTTCATATCCATGGAACTTGGAAAGTATTGCAAGAAAGTTGGGATCGAGTAGGCATGTTCATTAATGCCAAGTTGCAACAATAGTTGTGGGCATAAGAAATTGTGTTATCTAATAACTCAGTCACCAACGACTGCAAAAGATAGGAAGATTTGGGAAGAGGTATGAACAAGTCATCTAGTAATTACTCGAATGTGAAATTATTCGGTTGTGATGCTTATGTTTTTTATTGGCAATCTAAGTAGGACTCAGATCAAACAGGTAGATCTTTGATATGGTGATGATGTTAAGGGGTGGAGACTGTGGGATCCTACAACCCATAGAATCATCATGGACAAAGATGCAGTGTTTGATGTATCTCCTTTTATAAAATCAAACATAGTAAAATATGAAAGGTTCAAAGCATGAATGGTAGTATAAAGGTATTTGGAAGGTATTGATTTCCATGAAAGTTTATCACCAATTGTTAAAATCTTGTTTCTATTCATGTTTTGTTAGCACTGGTTGTGATAGTACAACTAGATGTTAAAATTGTTTTACATGGAGCTTTTCGGATAAGGGGAGGTATATGGAACAACCAAAACGATTAGTTTAGAATCACTACAAGAGATTTGTTTGCAAACTCAAAAATGATTTTATGGCATGAAGCATGCTAGAAAAATGGTACAAGATGTTTGATTCCTTCATGGTGAGACAAATTTTACAAGTTAGTATAACCATTGTGTTTATGGTATATTCATTATCTTAGTGTTATATGTTATTCTTGTTTCAAGCACAAGCATGGTTGAGGTCAACAGGTCAGCTCAGTTGGTTAGGATGTTTGTTATGAAGGATCTAGGAGCAACACAATAAATATTGGGCATGGAAATACAAAGAGATGGGAAATATACTAAGCTTGGTTATCACAATAGAAGTATGTGGTGAAAATACTCAGAAAATTCAATATGAATAATGTGAAATTGGTAAAATCCCTTTGGCTTTCCATTGTAAGTTCTCTTCAGGTTTATGTCCTAATTGATGAAGAAGAAAAGGGTTATATGTCTCGAGTACTATATGCTAGTAGGAAGTTTGATGATTTTGATGGAGAAATGGTCAACATTTCACATGCAGTTGGTGTTTCCAGTAGACACATGGAAAAACCAGGTGAAGAGCATGGAAATGGGTGCTTCAAACATAGAAGCACAAGTATCACCTACAATGGTTGCAGTGATTTGGTCTATGGTTATGATTCATGATATTTGTACAAGTGCATCGATTTATTAGACAGGTTACTAATAGAAACACAATGGTCTATATTGGAGTGAATCATGCTGACATATTCACATAACAATATTGTTAGAGAAGTTGCGGAGATGTGATGGTGTTTGGATTCTCTTGGCTTCCAGAAAAGGTGATGAATTAAGGGAATGATATATCAGGTAAATTATTTTCAAGGTGGAGATTGATGGAAACATGCCAACAAATTTCCCATGCAGTCACATGAACATGCATGAAGCTATCTTCGGAATGCACATGCATGCACTCTTTTGTGAACAAATTGTGTAACGAGTGGATCTAATTATAATCAGTTAGTCTAACTGATTGAGGGATGCTATTTATACGAGCATACCTATGAGAGTGCAATGTGTAGTGAGTGTGAGAGAGAGAGATGCAATACTGAGGTGTTGTGTGTATGTGAGGAGAGAATAATTGTATGCCTGAGATTGGGTATTGTAATTATCCCTTGAATAATAAGAATACTGACTATCATTGCTCGTGGTGTTTTCCTCATTGGGTTTCCACATAAATCCCCGTGTCAAATTGTGGGTTTATTGTTCTTGGTTTAATGTGTTTTTTATCTTGCTCATTTATGCTCTGGTTTTATGCTTTGTTTTTCTTCCGCTGCCCAACATGTTGATCATCAAGGTAGCTATCCTAATCAGAATCAATGAAACCAGCCAACAAAGGAGTCCCCCTGAACTATACTGTATCCCAAACTAAATTGTACCCTAGATATATTGAAGTATCTTTTTTGCTAGTTTATAATAGATATCATGGGGTGTTTTCATATATTGCATAACAAGACCAACAATAAAGGAAATATTAGGACAGGTATGAATCAAATACAAAAGGCTACCAACAAACTGACAATCTACAAAGTGGAATCTACTTCGGTTGTAGTATTGGTGGAAACAAGTTCAACTCTAGATAGGAAGAGAGATGGGGCTAGTTTATAATCTTCCATGCAAAAGCAATGAAAAAAGTCACATGCTTACTTAAATTGGAAAAGTAAAATTCCCTATTTAGTTTGCAAGACTTGGAGGCCAAGAAAATATTGCAAATGTTTTAAGTCTATCATTTCAAATTTATTCTTAACGTTGGATTTCACATGGATTAAAAGTATCTCCTTGACTAATAAGAGCTTCTCTCGTCAAGTGAAAAGTAGTTACAAAATAAAATAGGCAATTCCATGCTTAGCAAGAATAGTATATACTTGTTGGTCATCTATCTTGATTATCTTACATTCTACAAGTAAAATTCTAAGTGTTTTGAACTTAGATAGAAAACCTTCGATACAAGATAATTTATTGGGATTTTAGGTGATCAATTGCTTTTTGTGCTAGTTGGGTCAAATCTCATTATGTTTACAAAAAAATAGTGTCCATCGTTTTCCATGTTGCATCTGGGATCTCAATTCCTTGAAGATGAAATTGAAGATCATTGGAGATGGACATTCTGATTAATCCATGTGCTTCATCATTTTTATTGTCCCATTTGACTTTCTTTAATGCATTTAGAGGGGTGATTTCTATTCCCAAAGTAGCCTGGTAAAGTCCCCTACTTTGCAGTAAATCCTTGATACGAAATTTCCTTAAGAAGTAGTTTGAACTGATAAGCAAGAGATCACTTGGACCAACCATATCAGAATATGTAATTAAGATAGCTTCAAAAGAAGAAATTGGTTGTCTATATGGAAATCTCTTGAGAGAATGGCTAGTTTAAAAATAACACTGAAAATGGACTCGAAATGTTAAAGTTATGCCATTTTGAAGAAACACATAAAAAGTAATCAAGGTGTCATGTGGTAGGATGAGATTGATCAACATGGTCATGGTTGCACAATAAGGTCACTAAGATGTAAAGAGAAAAAATACGTCCTCTTGTTTAACTTTGTTTATAAGCTCACTTTACAAATAAGTTACTTTTATAATGTAAATGACCCAATTTTATAATTTAAACAAAGAAAACTTTACAATAAAGTTATATTATAACTTAAAAWTGCACGAAATTTCTTAAAAAGTAATTTAATGTAAATAAAGACTTGAACTCAGGACCTCTAATTTATTATAGTAACTTCCGACCAAGTGCATTGTTACAAAGATATAACAAGTGTTAAAAAACAACAAGGGGACGTCTTTTTTTCAACTCTTTGCCTCAAAAGTGTGCTTACCCCAAAAAACCTTATTTTTCCCTACAAAAAACTTTAACACCGTAGCACACAAAAAAAAAGAAAATTTTTGGAAAACTAAAAAACCAAAAGAAATCAAAACTTTTTAAGCTTGGGGTTAGATCTTGGTTATTCTACCTAGAAACTGAAACCTTTCTTTGGGATTATGATTCATCGAGATCATAGAAAGTGTAGGGAAAATAGCATATGCAAAAAAAAAACATTTTTGGCTCCATTCTTGATTTGTTGAAATGGAAGAAGATGTAAAGTAAAGAACATATGTAGATCATATAGTGAGAAAATTAGGAATAACAAATAGAAAAACTGAAATGAAGTATTAAAATAGAATGAAAGAAATTTAAGAAAAACAAAATGAAGTTGTATACCGCTAGATCTATTATAAATGGATGTATCTTGAGTAAACAAAAACCTTTTCAAGTGAAGTGAAAAGGGTTTCCAATTAAAGAGACTACTTTGGATGCACTAGAATCATTCTCTTGGTCACAAAATTCTTTGAAAAGGAAAAATATAGAAGTCCTTTAATGTATGCAACAAAATGGGCTTAGAATCTCAATTAACAATAGGAGTAGGTCTTCATAAGCTATGATGTACTTAACCCCAAAACTTTATAGAAATCACATAAAATGTGGTGCAAAAACCCAATAACACAAGAAAAAGAGAGAGATAAACCCTAAGAAATATCTCTTTGGTAATATATATATATATATATATATATAGAGAGAGAGAGAGAGAGAGAGAGAGAGAGAGAGAGAGAGAGAGAGAGAGAGAGAGAGAGAGAATCTTAGCTACCTATGGACCCCTTATAATGAGGACGAACCAACCTCTTACATTAATAAAATATTTAAGTAAGAGGGTTATGGTAGGACCCTAACATGCCCTCCTCCATCAAAAGTAGTGTTTTCCTCAAGGTTGAAGGTGAGGAAATTGTTGTAGATTCGTTGTTGGTTCCCATGTCTCATCTTTTGGTTGCATATCTTTCCACTAGATCAATACTTTCTTGATCGTGCACTGATTCAACTAGTGTTCTCTGGTATTCAATACTACTCCTCGTTGAATCCAAATAGAACCTTCTTCATCAAGTTCTGGTAGGTTACTCTGCACTTTGCAATAAATTGATCCCACAACTTTCTTCAAACAAGACACATGAAAGACTAGAGAAATCTTGGAGTGGGATCACAGAGCCAACTTGTAGGCAACCTGACCAATACATAGTATGATCTAATAGGGACCATAGAAATTGGGAGTTAGCTTCTCATAAACTTTATGTTTAAATGATGTTGGAATACTCACCACTATAATAGCACTTCATTAGGTTCACTAAAATATCATATTTCAAAATTTATCAAATACTATTTAAATTAAAAATTTTGATGATAGTTTTGAAATATCATGTTTTATAATTTTATCAAATTGCAATTCTAGTTTTGTTTTTTAGGTAGTTGTGACATTGAATCTAAAACAAAAAAATCTAAACAAAAATTATTATAAGAATGCAAAATACTATATAAATTATCATAAGAATGGAAAATACTATATAAATACAATTGATACAACTAAACTATTGTTTCACATGAACTTCATATTTATGTCATTAAACTTAAAAACAATTTCAAATTTACAATGAGATTGTGAAGTGAAGACAATATTACATCTAAAGAGTTGTGTTATCACAATAGTGACCTAGACTATTAGGTCAAGATAATAGCCTCACTTGTGTTATTAACTAGGAATATGCACAATAGAAGAGATAAAACATTCATTTCTAGTGTCAAATTGTTAAGTGGAATTCATGCAATACTAGTATCACTAATCGTGTTTCGTTTTTCATAAAGTGGACAGAAGGAATTACACTATTATTATTAGTCCCTGCCATGGGACTATAGCAATGCGTTTTCTTTTGATGTGACATTGATGTGACATTAATTTGCCTTTTATCATAAATTTATGTATGCAATGTAATGTTTAACATAGCAAAACAAATATATATTTTTGGATATAATAAAAATATTTTTGTTTCTTATTTCTGATTGGTTGATAGAATTGAATTGTTATTGCTCCCTCCACGTCTTTCAATATGTAGAATTAATTACATAATCAATGAATTTCACCAATCACCACATCTAAATATAAAAGGTTGTACTATGTGTTTATTATTATGCATTATTATATTTATTATCTAATATGTTATTTATTATTATATTTATAATATATTTATGAATATCTGTTCATTAAACATTTTGAATAACAAACAACCCTCAATTATTATCTTTTGATAAAAAAATATTCATTACTTGTGCATTTAGTTATATTAAGTTTCATTGTTCAACATGTATTCCCCAACTAACTCGACACGGATTGTGTTTCCATGCAACCCTTGTTTTTTTTAGTTCTTCCTTAAAAAGGACAACAAGCAACTTCTTTTGTAGGTGCATTATATAGACTTTACTAAAATTTTTTGCGGGTGCATTAACTATTCAAAGTTATTGCTTAGAAAGTAGTTTATATTTAAAAATATGTAGGGTGGAATACAAGCACATAATGAAATACCAAATGAAGTGATAAAATTTTGCAGTTAAAATCTAAAAACTATTCTTTGCAGTTGTTATATTGTATATTGCATTAAACAATTCTCATATATATATCATCAATTTCATGGGTTGCAAGGACATCTCCAATGCATTGGCACTTGTTATATGAAATTTCAATTTGTAAATCCCTTGTAAATTAGCATCCAACGAAATTCAAGAGGGGATCTTGATTTTACTTTGATTGGATAAAAATGATGAACCTTAAACATTGAAAATTGGATAATTTTGCAGTTAAAAAATACAAATATAAATTCATACATGTTGGGTGTTCAAATTTCTAAGTATTTGGACTGAGCAAACAATAGGCTAATATATGAAAGGAAATAAATAGGGTTAGAAGTAGAAGAATTTTAACTTTGAAGATATGGTTATAAGTTTAAATTTATCTTTTAGTAGGGTAGTTGGTAAGTGTGAAGTTTAGTCCCCATCTAATCACTGAGTCACTAGTTCAAATACCATGGATACTTTTTTAATACCTCAATCTTCCTTAGAGTTGTCAATTCGTAAAAATAAAAATAAAAAATCTCAATTGCTCCTTTGAAATTTAAATGTTTGAGAACAAAATTACATTTTGCATATACAGTTTTGTTGTATTCCTTTTACATTTAGAGTCTATAATCTGATTGCTACTGTTGTAGCTCGAGATGTATTTATGTAGTTGCTCTTTCAAAAGGTCTTCACATCCTTTTAAAGATTTTGTGTTTGATTTGCTACTGTATGTTGCTCAACGAGTCCCTAAAGTTGGACTATTTGCACATAGTGTCCATGTGGATTCTTTGTTTCTTGTAAACAAAAAAGTTCATTTGTCTTTCTGTATTGAGACAGTTTATTTGAGATCATTCCAAAAATGTTTGATGAAGATATTCTTGGGCCTGATCATTTTGAAACTTTGTTACTTCCCATTGGCCCAAATCCATATGAATCCCCTCTTTTGACCTCCAGTCCACTTCTTTATTGTTCTCCCTATACACATGTTGGCAAATAAGTGATTCAAAATATGTCTG
The DNA here is from genome assembly GCA_010110895.2 of Picea sitchensis. Taxonomy (NCBI): domain Eukaryota; kingdom Viridiplantae; phylum Streptophyta; class Pinopsida; order Pinales; family Pinaceae; genus Picea; species Picea sitchensis. The sequence goes on from SNQJ01S0070022.1 coordinate 62,502, forward strand.
TAAGAAAAATATATCTTCCACTAAGGTATAAAGTCTTGTGTTTGAGCATCTTTGTGTGTTTCTTATCCAATTTATGACATTCAAGGAGTCCCCAAAAACATTTAAGGAGTGACAACCCATTTTAATGGAGAAGGAAATGAGAAGTTTGAGGCTCGTTAGTTCGGCATAATTGTGTGTTCCCATCCCAAAGCCAAAGGTCATAGAGTAATAGTGGGAGTTTGATAAGTAAAGGATTCCTCCTCGCCCCACATTAGTTGTGTTGTGAGGCCCCATCCAAAAAACCCCAGGGAATAGTTTGGTCAATATAAACCTCTTGTTACTATCTAGCCTTGACTCTAACCTCTTGCGTGGGTAAAGAGGTTAGTATGGCTAAACTCTTAGCCGTTGTAATCTTCGGTGCCAAAGGTACACCTTTGAAAATTAGTGATTTTTGTACTATCCAAACACCCCAAATGATCAAAAGGGGTAATGGTTTAAGGATCTTATAAATTTTGGTTGCCCACCAAATCTTCCATGCTTGGTCCAATTCTTGCCCAAACAAGTTGTAGTGTAGGTCCAGTAGTCTGGAAACATCAGTCCACACTTTGATGGTATAAAAAAAATTCAAAAAGATATGTAAAGTATTTTCTCCTTCACAATTACACAAAATACACCATCCTGGACCAGAAATATTTATTTTCTGTAGAATATCCAAGGTTGACACTTTGTTGTTTAAGACATTCCACATAAATAATATTTTTTTTCTTGGGCAGTTCATCTTCCAAAGCTTTTCCAACCACCAGACAGACTCTCGTTGTAACAAGCCTGAGTTTAATTTTAGGTAGCCCAACTTTGGTGTGTAGATCCTTGAAGGCGTTGTGTCCTAGATCAGTTCATCCTCACGATCCCTGAGCCTGATCTGGGTTATTTTTAACAAATTTATGTACCTTTCCAACTCAATAACTTGATCGTCGTCTAATCCCAACCCATTTTCTTCCTTCTAACCTTGTGAACAATAAGAGGTAAGTCTTGGCTCAACAAGGTTATTTAAAGATTCAATACCCATTGTGTTCAAATGATGGAGAAGTTGATCGGAGAGTATATGTTGTCCTTCACATCCCGGCCAAGGATATTTTCCCAGTCTTAAACGTTGTCCATTGCCTATCTTCCAAGCAAGTCCATTTTCTATGACCGGGAAAGAATTTATGATCACATTCCAAATCACTGAGGAACCTTTTAAAGATTTTTGTGAACTTCTGATCCATGTCTCGATGAGAATTGACTCAATATATTTTTTCACTACTACCTTAGTCCACATACTAGAGGAGTTTAGAATACATCAACCTTCCTTAGCCGCCAGAGATTTGGAGAACAGGGAAATGTTTTTCATGCCCCATCCTCGAAGATTTTTTAGTACAACAATATTTTCCCAATGAACTCATGGAGTTACATGTGATTCTTTTTTTCCGCTCCATAGAAATTTGAAGGTGATTTTTCTTGTTGCTTCCAATATTCCTTTTGGGATCCAAGAGAGTGGAATCCAATAAACAGGAATAGCTTCCAAGATTGACTTAACTAGAACTAGTCTACCTATGCATGAGAGCCACATGTGGTTCCCTGTGTTTAGTCTTTTATCAATTTTCTTCAGTAGCCACTTCCAATCTTATTTTATGTAATCATTTGGTTTTAGGAAGAATCCCAAGTATTTTAGTTCATCATCTAGTTCCTTTTCCTCAAAGGGGAAGAAAATCCCAAAAGTTTGACATTCTTCTTCAATGAGTAAATTTGTAGTGAGGGAAGATTTCCCTTCATTAATTTTCATTCTTGTTGCTTTGGAGAAAAGAAGAAGTATATTCTTTAAATTCTCTTCCTCCCTTCTGGATCCTACACTGAAGATTAATACAATGTCCACAAAAACAAGGTGAGTAAGGTGCAAAGCTTGCAAGACTTTGATTTCGGAGAAATAGCCCACTCTTTTTTCTTTCGAGATAGCTCTGCTAAGTCCTTCAGCTACTAAAAGGAAAAGTAGAGGTGATAACGGACATCCATGCCTTAAACCTCTCTATAAAGGAAAAAAGGGTGAGGTTGAACCATTAATAAGTACAACAAAAGAGATTGTAGTGAGGCAGTTGATGACCCAGTTGATGAAGGGGACTGCAAAGCCCAAATGTGTTAGAAATAAGCGAATAAAAATCCAACTTACTCTAGCATATGATTTAGAGATAAATTTTTAGTACTACACCTTTTAATTTCCTTGACTTCATACTGTGAAGATGTTCTTTTGTTATTCCTATGGCTTCATGAATTTTTCTTCCTTCCAAGAGCCCAAACTATTCTCCAAAATTATTTCTGAGAGTATTCTTTTCAATCTTCTTGCAATTACTTTTGAGATAATTTTATAGACATAGTTATATAGTGAGATTGGGAGAAAATAGTCCAAAGTCTTATGATTATCTTTTTTTGGAATCAGTGCTATGAAAGTAGACTTTAGACTTTGTGGTATTCGCCATGAAATTATGGTGTCCCCTACCATCTTTAACAAATCATGTCCCAAAAGCTCATAAAACCCCCCAAAAATGCAATAGTCCCGCCATCTCGACCTGGGATTTTGTCTTTTTCAAAGCTGTGTAGAACCTCTTTTAGTTATTTTTTATTTACTTCTTCCATCAAAAGTCTATTGTCTGCTTCATCTACAAATCTAGGAAAAAGTTGAGCTATTTGGACCACTTCTTCTATGGAGGCTTGACTTTCTGCTTTGAAAAGATTTTAATTTTTTTTTTCCCCAATCTTGACATACCTTCAAAAGTGTTCTCCATATTTCCTTCCAAATATTTCGGCTTCCAAATGGTATTGACATTCCTTCTTCCTTTAGCAAATGCTTGAAAGAACTTTGTATTCTCATCTCCACTTTCCAGCCATATATCTTTGCTTTTTAGTCTCCACGATTCTTCCTTTTCCTTGAGAATTTTTTTTCTTCTCTTCTCCAATAGTAGTAATGTAATTTTTGACTCAGGCGTAGCAACCCCCTCCCCCCCCCACTCCTCTTCTTCAAACAATCTTTCTAGCTCAAATTCAATTTGCTTTAGTTCCTTGTCCTCATCTTGTCTTTTTTGGAAGCCCGAGCTTTTACTATCTCTTTGATCCTTTTCATGTTTTATGCCAACTGAAAGGTTGTCGTCTGACATCTTTCCTAGTGATAGGGTATCCAATTCTCTTTTACAAGTTTAATAAAAGAGTCATCCTCTAGCCAAGTCTTGTTAAATTTAAAAGGATTGGTTGGCTTCTTTGAGCCCTGTCTAAATTCCAAGAAGATTGGGTAATGATCTGAGATACCACCATATCCGATCCATGGTTTCAATGTTAGTTTCTTTTCCAAGAAGGAGTCAACTATCAGAAAACGATCCAACCTTTTAGAAACTTCATCCTTCCCCACCCTATTGCTTCTCCAGGTTGGTTTGAGGAAGATGAGGTTTAGGTCAGTTAGTTTGCATTCAGCAAATTTTTGACCAAAAATATCTCCCAAAGGGTCAGTTCTAGCATGTACCCCCCAGACTTTTGAATGTCCCGCAGAGAAGTTTAAATCTCCCCCTAAGATCACCAAATGATCCCCTAAGATCACCAAATGATCTTTTAGAAAGGACTTAGAAAAAAGAATGTCCTAGTAAGGTTTTATGTTCTAATAAGAGCCATAGACGTTTAGATTATGTAGATCTTGCCTTAACTCTGGGGCCAAAACATTAATTCCTAGTCCGGAGTCTATTCCCCAGACATTTAAGACTTGAATTGTCTGGGTGTTCCATCATGTTTCCAATCCCCCTGATCTTCCCAAGGTATCCAAAGTTTCGAACTTCCATCGAGGAAGTAGCTGCTCTAGACAAGATTTTACCTCTTATGCCTCCCGCATCATTTCTTGTAGTAGTAATACGTTAGGGTGTTCCAAAGAAATGACCATTTTTAAGGCTTGTTTTTTTAGGGAATCGGCCAAACCCCTGCAGTTGAAAGACATAAACTTAATCCTGGAACCTTTCCTCGGGGCCTCATTGCTCTAAGTGCCCTTTCAATCGATTGTTGTTTTTCGATCAAAAGGTCTATCCTAGCTTTGCATTGAGCTTGTGAGATCGGGGATTTTCTCCGACGACCTCCTCTATCCAATGATGAGATCACTTCTTTTCCCATCCCTCCCAAGGGTTTGGTTTCCTTCTCGGATCTAAGAAAATAACAAGTTGTCATAGTCTCAGTGGGAAGGGAGGATGAAGAAGAATCATCTTCTAAAAAACAGAGTCACTTTAGGGAAGCTGGATCACTCGAAGAAAAAACCTTCTTGAAGGGGTTCGAGCCTCTATCAGTTTGTGAAGAGGGGCTAGTATCTAGGGACAATTTTTTGAGAGCATGCATCCACTCATTTCCTTCTAGTGTAAGATTTTTAATTAAAATCGTAATAGGAGGAGAAAGAGGTAAAGGATTACTCGAGACCAGATTCCTTGAGTTTCCCAAGATGAGTTTGATAAGGCTTGTAGGCTCGGATCCTTCCACCACTTTTCCAGGAAGTGGATCAAGGATTTCGTGCAGACAAACTTCTTTGGGAGAAACTAAAGGCCTCTTTAAGTCTACTGAGTCTTGTGCTTCATCAATTGTAGCACCTGTGTGTCTTCTTTCCTCCTCCTGAATCTCTCTCTTCCCCTTGTCACAGTAGTGAGTCCTTCCTCTGGTTCTTAAAGGTAGGTGGAAATTCACCACCAAATGCCCATACTGATGTCATCTATGACATCTGAACGAGACGTTTTCATAATCCAAAATCTGTGAGTGAGTATAGCTTCCCCAACTCAAATCAATTTGTTCGCCTAGCCCTTCTCTAACATTCAAATTGACTAAAATCCTTGCTACTTTCCTTTGTTTTGTTTCTTCAAAGGATAAATCCGCTTCTAAGAAGCCCCCCAAGTAATTCCCTATTGCCTTGAAGTAGTCTAAGGACCAAAATTGTAGCGGCAGTGCCGGAAGACTGACCCAAATTGGGATTTTATCCAATTTTTCTCTACTGGCATCAGAAAGGGGATCTCTCAGACATAGCCAAGATGCTCTTTCCAAGCGGAATGTGCCGAGTCAATGATGGATTTGTTCACAAAAGATCTATCACTTTCCCTCCCGGGTCTGTTTTTCCATTTGAATAACATGATTCATACCTACCTCCTCCCCGAGATGGATTTGTGCACAAAAGATCTATCACTTTCCCTCCCGGGTCTGTTTTTCCATTTGAATAACATGATTCATACCTACCTCCTCCCCGAGAACGAGATTCCCCACTTTTCCTTTGTTTTTTAAACCTTTCCTTTTTTGTCTCTACCCAGCACTGAATTTTCTCCTTTGATCCCAAGGACCCTCGGGAAAAGTTGTAGTCTTTTGGGAGGTCTGTGTAAAACCCCATGTGTCCTGGACAAAACCCCATTGTTCTTCACCGTCAAGGAGAGCCGAGATAAAGCCCTTGGTGGGGTTAGTCTTGGACAGATCCACTGGTATAGCAGCGAGTCTAGAACAAAATCTCTCCGATATTCTCTATTCTGCAATTGTTTCTGAGCAAGGCTTTGATCCACATAGTTTTAGTCCACTTCGTGGGTCCTCCTGACTGGAAAGGGGCAAGGAGAGGATAAAACCTCCTTCTGTCTGTGAGATCCGGTCAAAAGTTAAATCATCCGGGGGGCTAAGGGAGGGAGGAATTCCTCCTTCTGTGTGTAGATGATCAGAGGGCAGAAACTCTGGTAAAGCCCCAAAGCAACCTTCAAAAACCTCATTCCTCGAAGAAGGTGGAAAAAAGGAAGGTTGTATCGTCTTACCAGAAAGAGGAGGGATTTCTTTGTCAGGAGTCAGGTGTTGAGCCTGACTATTAGACGTCTCCTTCCCCTCCGCGCAAACCCCAAACCTCCACCTGTTCCCAACCATATCTATTCTTCGCTCAGTTGGTCCCTGTGGTGGCCACGTCGACAAAAAACTCTTCCATAATGTCTCCCCGAAGCTCCACGTCCACCACCCCTTGTGCTAGCTGGAAAATGAGGGGGGAGCACCGCAAAACCTTCAGCACCGCACTAAAAAGAAGCCGGGAAAAAAAACCGCCTGAAGACCCTCGGACATACCACCCATCTTAAGACCTCACCGCCAGCTTTTTTTACTGCAGACCGTAGACCAAAACAACTAACCGCAGTTGGGAAAATTACGGCAGAGTCCATGGCATCTCCTCCTTTTAAATATTGAAGTATGATTACAAATTACTCTTGTTATAAATGACTAAAATTAAACATTTTAATTTCAATATTTGAAATGTTTTTTTAAGAAATGTGTTAGTGTGTGTTAGTAACTGCAGGGTCCACATTTAATTATTGGTTAAGAAACTATAAACTAGCACAGCCACATAATTGTGGCTGATCAT
>SNQJ01S0070023.1:0-27321 GCA_010110895.2 Picea sitchensis
ATTTTTTAAATTCACCTGCAAATGTTCGAGAAACTCATTTGCCCTCTTTCAGAAGGAAACTATATTTTATGATGTTTCCCAGGCTCCAGTAACTAGATGCATTCTTTTCTTGATGTTATTCTCTACAAGGGCTCTAGACGATGCAAGGGGGTTAGATGATACTTTCATCTTAGCTGCAGTGGTAACAAGCACGTTTTTTGCTAAAGAATTGGAAAATTCCGGGGTGGCAATGAAAGCCTCCTCAAATTCCTTGAGGCGGTATTTCAGTCTGACATTTTCCTCTTCAATTCCTCCAATGGAATCATCAATAGCATCATCGGTTATGCGGTGAAATAAGGAGATTTGGGATGACCACATTTTTCTAAAGTTAATCTCCATGCGATATTTTCCTTTTCTATTTTTTACATCTCTCTTTTCAATGACCATATTTTTAGATTGGCTACCAAAAAAAATGCTCTAGAATACGAAGGATTCATCTTCGTAAAAAATGTCAGTCACAACTACTTTCATTGCAGATGGACCAACTTTGTGCATGTGCTCAGTTTCAATTTCAAGTTTCAACTATCCAATTTCAATTTTGAGTTTGTCTGCCTGTCCTTCATTTTTTTTTCTCTTCTTCGTCAGTGGAATTTTTTGAGAACTATCAATTTTTATGCGAGGATTTGAATATTTATGCATTTCTTTCTTACTAGGGTGGGTCATTGAAGTGATGCTCCATGATGTCTTGATATTGGGAGTGTTGGCGGGGGACTGGTCACTCTTCTCACTGGATACTTTTCCCTGTTGTATGTACAATTCAGTGGCGCTTTGCAATGTCTCTACGTTGCAATCGCCAGAAGCATGATTGTTGTCGTCATTGTCCCTGTCTTCAGACATGTATCTATGGGTAAAAGAGATATTAAATCCAACTTCCAGTAAATATTCTTGAAAAATCCAATTAGGGTCGAACCCTTTTATCCTTTCAGCATATGCCAGGTTCAATCTTTTTGAAGTTTCTGCACATGAAGTCCTTGACTTTCCAGGGCAGAGGAATGAACTATTTTTTTTTCTTGTCATAGACAAACTACAACTAGTGGTTGTATTGCCTTTCTATTTCTACAAAAAACATCTTGTCCATGATGTGGCATTGAAGGAAAGCATGATTTTCCTTGGAGCCAAAGACCATTAGTACACTACGATTTTCCTTTTGTTCAAGTATGCCCTTCCTATTCAAAAACTTGGTTGCCTAGCCAGACATCTGCAAAGCATCCTTTCCTAACAATAAATCTTTAAAAACTAAGACAAAGTCATTAAAAAATTCATTAAAAAAATGGGATGCCTTGTGCCTCTACAGGGCCTCGTACCAGAATGTTGCTGGGTCGAATCCATAGTTTATTTTCTTGGAAAGAGACAGTTTTGGAAACAGACAACAATGCACTATTGCGAAAATCAAGTAGGATGACATATAAAATTTATTCGATTCTTTGAATTGTGACAAATAGGAACAGATCTCAATGGAAATTAGCTTCCCCCAATCAAAAATGAATTGTTCCTTGACTGTGACGTACAAAATATAAATAATTATATGGGAAATGCTTGTCGTGGATGCCTATCCTGTTATTATTGTAAACATCCAAGCAATTTCCTGGAATGGATTTCTAAAGGAACTTACCTACAACTTTGTGATATCTTCAGGAACTATTGTTGGGTCTTCGAGGAACTCGACTAAGATTTCCAACCCGTTATCGTGTTTTCTAGGAACTACTTGCAATCTTTTCCTCTGAAGGTCAATGTTGGCTCCGACAATTTTAACATCTTACAGAAGACCTGAGGTGATAAAGAAATAGGAGAATGGTCGCGTAGTGGAATAATTATTTGGCTTGGAATATATTTTTTGACACACCAAGAGACCACCTCCTTACAGTAAAAAACCTAAGGGACGCAGCCTGCACGAGAAATTCCAGAGGTCCAAATCACTTCATTTTGGGTGGAACGGGATGAATAGTAAAAGTATTCCCTAGACCACTAGAAGTTTTGGTCCTGATTTCCAACGATATTTATTGTATCTCCACAAAACGGCTATTGACCTGCTTCCATATGTTTACAAGAAAGTTTGTTTTCTTCAGACGATGAATGAAATGAAAAGTTGGAAGGGATAATATAACACTACACAAATCTTGGTCCAATGTGTGTGAATGGGAGATCTTCTCGATACTTTCACTCATTAATGACAATTTCGACGACTATTGCATGATGCATTGTTAACATTAAACACTAGTAATTGCATACATAGAAATGTGAACATGGCATATACTATAATGAGCGATTAATCATTGTAGATTTCTTGAACGGGCCAACGCGATGACCCATGTTTGAGATGAGCAATTGGAAGGGACAATATAACTCTCCACAGATCTTGGTTTAATGCATAATAATGGGAGATATCCTCGATCATTTCACTCATTAATGAAAATGTTCACGGTTTCTGCATGGTCAGCTGATAGCATGAAAGGTTTCTAATTGAGTACTAAGAAAGAAGTACGAAGGTCGTGGGGATGGGAAAAAGAAACTTCAAAATAGGGTTACAAGGTACAACTGTTTGAGGTGAGGGTGCGAGGGTCAAATTTTATGTCTCAGAACTTTTTGAGTGCAATACGTGTAACACCGAAGAGGGTATGATAGGACAGTCCAGAGGGCAATTTGTATATCACTAGTAAGAGCATAACTAATGTATATTAGGAAGGAAAGGACGTTAGTGGGGATGGAAGGCAACAATAGATACTTTTAAACATTTGTGTCCCATGGGAGAGTGAATCTTGCGAGTTCGAGGAGTCCATGGTGGAATTGCAGATCACATAAGTTTTGAGTGCATGGTGTATATCACGAAACAAGAAGAAACAGAGTTTGAAAGCGCCAACCCGACAACCGTAGCCATAAAATAGGATAAGTATGAAAAGGAACAGTGGTCGGTCGGATTTGTCATGTGAGCATATAGATGGAGAGGAAGATATGTCAGCCTGCCAATGCTAGAACCTGTGATCATAGAAAGGTGACTAAGTATATAACCAAAAAGAGATAATACATGGGAAGAATAAAAGCAAAGGAGCTAAGGAGTCAGCGCTGGAATTGTAAATCAAGGAAATTTTGAGTGGAAGATGTATATCACGGAAAAAGAAAGAACAAAGTTCGAATGCGACAACCCAAAACGATGACTAAGAATTCGAGATTTTGTGAACCCGTTAACTCGAGGATCCAAAATAGGCTAACAAGGTCTCCCCAGAAGATGTGAGGCCTCGACGGTCAAATTTGTTCACTTAGAACATTTGAATGCATAATCTATAACATGGAAGAGGGTATGATGTCGGAACCCAATAGTCAATTTGTATATTGCGGAGGGCCAGATGCCAACTGTTTCGTACTAGTGTGTGCAGTTGTCACTAGTAAGAGAATAACTAATGTATATTAGAAAGGACAAGAAGTTAGTGGGGATGGAAGGCAATGACAAATAATTTGAAACATTTGTGAACTATGGTAGAGTGAAGCTTGCGAGTTCGAGGAGTCCATGGTGGAATTGTAGATCATGGAAGTTTTGACTGCAAGATATATATTGCATAACAAGAAGCAACATAGTTAGAACCATAAAATTGGCTAAGTATGGAAAGAAAAAGTGGTCAGTCGAATTCATCACGGAAAAAGACGCAGCAGAGTTCGAATGCACCAACCCAAAACAGTGACTAAGAATTGGCGATTTCATGAACCCATTAACTGTAGGATACAAAATAGGCTGACAAGGTCTCCCCAGAAGACGTGAGGCCCCAATGGTCAAATTGTATTTCTAGGAACATTTGAATGCATAATCTGTAACACGAAAGAGGGGACGATGTTGGAACTTGGTACTCAATTTGTATATTGTGGAGGGATGGATGCCAACTGTTTCGTACCAGTGTGTGCAGTTGTAACTAGTAAGAGAATAACTAATGTATATTAGAAAGGACAAGAAGTTAGTGAGGATGGAAGGCAATGAAAAATACTTTCCATTTATTAATGCCAATGTTTTCAAACCCATGTTGGGTTCTCACTAGTAAAAGTGTAAACTGCAGACCACGAAATTTCTTTGGCTACAAGATGTATATGATGGAACAGGGGACATAGGTGTTGGATACCATGAACCTGGGACCTGGTGGGAAGATAATTGGCTAAGTATTGGCCAAAAGAAAGTTTTGATATTTATTTCAATAATATTCATACTAATATATATTAATGTAAAGGAACAATGGTCGGTCATATTCGTCATGTGAGGATATAGACAAAGATGGAGATATGTAAGCCTGCCAACGCTAGAAGCCGTGATCATAGAAAGGCCACTAATTAAATAACCAAAAAGTGATAATACATAGGAAGAAGAAAAGGGAAAAAGGACTAAGGAGTCTGCGGTGGAATTGTAGATCATGAAATTTTTGAGTGTAAGATGTATATCACGGAACAAGAAGCAGCAGAGTTTGAAAGCGCCAACCCATCAACCGTGGACATAAAATTGGCTAAGTATGGAAAGGAAAAACGGTTGGTTGGATTCGTCATGTGAGGATATAGATGGAGATGAATATATGTCATCCCATCAACGCTCGACCCCACGATTATAGAAAGGCGACTAAGTATATAACTAGAAAGCGATAATACATGGGAAGAAGACAAGGGAAAAAGGTGTTGGATATGACAGAACATGGGACATAGGTGTTGGGACCCGATGATCATATAATTGGCTAAGTATTGAAAGGTACCGCGGTCGTTTGGGCTCATGGTGTGAAGATATAGATAAAGAGTTTCTAATTTGCGAATCCATGAGGCCGGGATCATATAGATGCGACTAAATATAGAAACACAAAGGGATAATAGAGGGGAGGAAAAGAGAAAAATTAAGATTTTTTATACATTCCTGTAGACAAATTGTATATTGTGGAACTCTGGGAGTTGTTTGCAGCTCGCGGAAGATTCAAAATACAATTTTGAGGTCGTCAATCTGGAACCCGAAATCGAAAAAGTGTGCCAAGTATGGAACACAGAAACGCTGGCTGAGACTTGTTTTTGATAATATATTGAAATTTGTAATAGCTTTTCCATTACCTGGCAAGATCTTCTTTTCATGTTTCTGGACAAGTTCTGTAGGGATGGTTGGTTGTCGAGACTTTTTCTTATTAATGACGATTTTTATGGTTGTTGCATGATGTCATTTTAGTATTAAACCTTTGGTGTTGCATATCTGGAAAGAAGTACGAGGATGGGAAGAACAGGAAAAGGTGACTAGGGAGTTGGAGTTTTCGTGAACCCACCAACATAAGGATGCAAAATAGGGTGACAAGGTTTCCCCAGAAGACGCGAGGCCACAATGGCCAAATTGTATAGATCAGAACATTTGAATGCATAATGTGTAACACGAAAGAGGGGACGATGTCAGATTTTGGTGGTCAATTTATATATGGTGGAGGAGCGGGTGCCAATTCTTTCGTACCAGTGTGTCTAGTTGTCACTAGTAAGAGCATAGTTAATTTATATTAGGAAAGATGCGAAGTTGGTGGGGATGGAAGGCAGCAACAAATACTTTGAGAGAAGTTAATGTATACGAGGAACCCACAGTGGAATTTTATATCACGTATGTTTTGAGTGCAATATGTATATCACGGAACAATAAACAACCGAGTTCGTAAATGCCAACCTGACAACCGCAACCATAAAATTGGCTAAGTATGGAAAGGAAAAGCGGTCAGTCATATTTGTCATGTGAGGATATAGATAGATATGAATACATGTCAACCCGCCAACCCAAGAACCAGATATCATAGAAATGGGACTAAGTATACATCCAAAAAGCGATGGCAGATGGGAAGAAGAAAAGGTGAGTTCGTATGCGCCAACTTGGAAACCGTAGCCATAAAATTGACTAAGTATGGAAAGGAACATCGGTCGATTGGATTCGCCATGTGAGGATATAGATGGAGATGAAGATATGTCAACCCACCAACCCTACAAACCGCGATCATATAAAGACGACTAGGTATATAACCAGAAAGCGATAATGGACAGGAAGAAGAAAAGGGGAAAAGGGATAAGTATCTGACAGTAGAAAATCCATTTTCTTGTTTATTAATGCCAATGTTTTGGAACCCCTACTGGGTTCTCACTAGTAAAAGCATAAAATGCAGACCACAAAAGTTCTTTGTCTTCAATATGTCTATGACAGAACAGGGGACATAGGTGTTGGATATCATGAACCCAGGACCTGATGGGAAGATAATCGACTAAGTATTGGCCAAGATAAAGTTTTGATATTTATTTCAATAGTATTCATAATAATATATATTAATGGATTATTTCTGTTTCAATTGCAAATAATCTTCCAATTTACAGGATGTTGTTCGGTTCGCAAGTTTTGTTGAAACCACGGAATTTTTGATTGCAATATGTATATAACACAACAAGAAACAACAAAGTTCGAAAGCGCCAACCCAACAACCACGACCATAAAATTGGCTAAGTATGGTAAGGAACAATTGTCGGTCAGATTCATAATGTGAGGATATAGAGGGAGATGAAGATATGTCAGCCCACCAACCCTAGAACCCACAATCATAGAAAGGTGACTAAGTATATAACCAGAAAGCAATAATAGACGGGAAGAAGAAAAGGGGAAAAGGGCTAAGTATCTCACAGAAGAAAATCTATTGTTCCTTTATTAATGCCAATATTTTTGAAACCTTGTTGAGTTATCACTAGTTAAAGCATGAATTGCAGATCACTAAAGTTCTTTGACTGCAAGATGTATATGAAGGAACATGGGGCATAGTTGTTGGATATCGCAAACCCGGGGCCCGGTTGCTAGAAGGTGAGTTATCACTAGTTAAAGAATAAATTGCAGATCACGAAAGTTCTTTGGCTGCAAGATATATATGACAGAGCAGGGGACATAGTTGTTGAATACCACAAATCTAGGACCTTGTGGCCAGATAGTTGGCCATCAGGTCCCAAGAATAAAGAATTTTTTATATTTATTTCTAATAGTACTCATATTAGTATATATGCATGGATATTATCAAATAGAATAAGTTGCAATATATGCAAGATATTGAACAAGAACATGGCGTCCAACACTTGAGTTTCCATGTTATAATTCATTAATTCATTCTATTTATGGGACCTAGAGAATGAAAGTAGGACGGGTCCTCCAATTTCTCTCTTTAAGTGTAGGGCTGGCGCCACATAAGTATGGCCTATGACAAATTATGCTTCCATGTAAAATGTAAGCAACGAACAGAGTAGCCTTTATTTAAATTGAAGTACTGGGCAATAGAAAGACAATATTGTCATCCATTTTTAATGACACATAGAAAAAAAGGTACAAAATAAAATGAAAAGAAATAGTAGAGATTGGAAGACACCATTAAAAAAAAACGACAAATATTCTATATTCAAATAAGATGGGTTACAAAATAAAACTAAGATTATTTTCCATAATGATTGCGATTTGGCCTGCCACTGACCAATAAAAATATGTACAATGATGAATCTTCTTGACAGTCTTCTTGACGATCAAATCCTTTATTCGTAAAAAACAACGAGTTAAATATCAATTTTGGGTCTTGGACTTAATTAGTGCTTCCAACTAGATCTATCCCAGTTTTTTGAATAACTTGTCTCTTATAGATATGGCCTGCTAGCATTGGTTGGTTATTCAACATTCCATTCTTTGTTAAGTATTAATTTTCCTCTATCGTCGAAAACTTCGGGTTTAAGGTACTTTCCTTGTAATGTTCCTGACCATTGACATTCGAGACAACTTAGAAATGTGATTTAGGCCCAATTCAAAGTTGATGGAGTCGTTTTATGTGAAATCAGTTATGGGACAGAAAAAAAATTAAAGTATGTTGTGACTGCTATTCTCCCTGTATTCGATCATCTATTTGGTTGAAAAGCTTGCTTGAAGATTTGTATGTTGAACTTCTTTGTTTTAATACAGTAAATTGGAAGAAACGTCCAAGCTAGATGAAAAATGTTCTTATGTTGAAGTACATGAATTCTTCCAGTAGCATAGGTTTGGAAAGTGTATCAAATGTTGCAGATCGCATCAAAATATATCTTTCATCATAGTGGTGGCATATATGGTGGCCCACAGAAAGGTCTGGAATGCTCAGAGGTGATGCCAAATATGTGGAGTCTGTTGGTAGCCACCAATAAATTTTGATTCTTATCAAAATCAAAGTTTCCATAAAGAGATTATATCTTTTTGTAGCTGCCATCACCTTCCATTTGTAAATATTTATGTTTCTGAGTTTCAAGCTGATGATTGGGTTAAGCTTATCTAATTGAGTTTTTTTCATTTTCATTTTCGTTTGTTTTGTTTTTTATTCATGACTATAAGCATGAATTTAAATATAAAACTTCGGCTTGGTTTCATATCTTTTACCTTAGAAATGTCGCTTTGAAGGCACCCATATATGGCTAAAGCTCAAGTCTTATGAACTTATTGATTAATACACTATCAAAATCTTTGTGTATTATGGGTATCATGACTTCATTGGTTCTATAGTTAATCGTTGAATTAATTTGTGGACTGATCAAATGAATTAAAATGTTGGCTTAACATTTGATATGGTTTTCATAAACTCAACAGTCATATCAACATTCATGTAAATTGGTACAGGCGTGTTGTACCTACGTTTTCAATTCACCTTGTTGGCCTGAATATTAATGATATCATTCATTATGTGAATGGGGTTTTGTACTCTGGAGGGTTTGGCAGTCATTGTGAGAAATGGTTCATAGTTTTACGAGCCCTTTGGTTTTTGTTTTCCCTAAATCTTCTTTCCAAGTTATGAAAATCCCCAAAATTTTCATTTTTCATGCCATTACAGTTCGCATAGACTTTTCTCTGCTCCTCATCTTCTGGAAACCCAAACCTATCCCTTGTGATATTTGTTGTATCATTTTCATAGTGGAAATGGCACCTATAGTTCGCATCGAGCTGAATGGTTGCCATTCTAACCCATGATGACGCCATAGATGAACTAAAGGCTCATGGGTGGGATGTGCTCCTCAAGAAGTTCAAAGGCTACAACCTCTCTGTTGCACAGGCTTTTGCATAGACTTTTGATGGTTTTAGGGCCAAGGTCAGGGATGTACAATTAGAAATAACATAGGATTTCATAAGCAGGGCGACAAGACTTACATTGAAAGGAGAAAAGTAGTTTAAGAATGATAAAATGGATGATGTTCCATGGAGTTTATTCATGGCTTCCCACAAATCCACTTGTTGTCCAAAAGGTATTTCCATTTCTTTTCTGAAACCTAGATGGCACAACCTCATTTTAATTTTGAAAGAGTTTGTCACTTGTGCAGGCCAGTATGGGTTGGTTTTTCTGTACCACATTTAGTTTCTTATGATTTTCATAGGGTTTGAATTGAATATGTCGTTCTACCTCCTAATGAGACTTTACAAAATGTCTAAGTGCTATAAGATACAGAGCATGAATTCTCTGTCAAGTTTGTTTCATCACTGGCTCGTTAAGATACTGTTGGTTTCTCACCTGTCACAAATCAGTGATAATTGTGAGGGTTTCTTGAGCCAAAATGGCTTCACCCAGGTCGACGATACAGTCAACCCCCATTTAATTGTAAACTGCAATTTGGACAGACCAGTGACTGAAGGCCAAGATTTCAATTCACTTGATGGCTCCAATTTTAATGAACCAACTTCTATTGTTGATGAAACCCATGTGGATAAGAAATTGTTATGTATGTTTTCATCTAGAAGATATTTGGAATAGGTAATTGATGAATTAAAAGGGAAATATCACCATGTGCTTATGAACAAATCTAATTTGAACAACAATAAGAAACTTGTTGTGAAGAAATTACGCAAGGGAAAGAAATAACAGAGCTTGGATTTAAATTTTAGGAATAAGAATGTTGGTCGATTGATTTCTAGGAACCTAGAAAATTGAAAGAGTGATCATCTGAGCTCGATCGCTATGATCAAGATCGATGATCAATGTTCAAATCGAGAGATAAATGATTGCTTGTCTCATGAAGACCCAAAAAATTAGTGTCCTAGGAAAGAGTTTGTTACCCAGGTTGAACAGTATGGCTTCATGTCTAAATTACCCTAGTGTCTTAGAGGCAAAGAAGGTTTTTTTGGCACTGATTACGACCTGGAACAAGCCACAAGGATACATGAAGCACCCATCGCCGACTGTATTCCACATCAGTCTACCATTACCCAACTGCACTGTGATAATTGCTTAGACTGGATAGAGCATTATTATAGAGATATTACACTCTTACAGGCTCAAGTTAAACACTTGGTTGCTCAGAATTATATATTGGACCGAGAGAACCTTGACTTGAAGGCACACACAGAGAGGGAAAAACAAAAGATTCAAGAGGGCTGGGAATATAATCATTAAAAACACAACCAGTTTCAAAGCCATTATAAATTCTGAATTGTCAGATCCTTCTTTTGCTAATTTCCAATGGTAAAACGATTTTGTTTTGATTTAATTCCATTCTGTTATGAAAATTCAAAATAAGGATATTTAATTTGATTTATTTTTCTAATAATAAGAGTACCTACAAAATTTATGATTATGTAGCCAGTCTCTTTTGAATAATAATTAATATTGTTATCTGAATATCAAATTGGTTTTTCTATCTACAGGAAATGGATGATTATGATGTTGATTGCATGGAGAAAACACCTTGAATCATACACTCAATTATTCAATAGTTTCTTCCTTTTTATGTTTATAAAACTTTGGTTTATTTTTGACAAACCAACTCATGCATGAGTGGTTCCCCATTTCACTATTTTCGTAATATTATCTAATTTTTGTGGATTCAACTCTATCTTGTATGATAAGAGCATTTGAATCCTGAACTAGTTTAAATACTGGTCACTCTTAGTAGTGAGAACATCTTTGGTTTTGGACACATTATGGACATATGACTTTCAAGACTGATATGGAGAAGATGTTCACTCCTTGGCTTTAGACCAGTGTGGTGCTTACCTATTATGTTTTTCCTTTATATTATGAAATGTTAATACGTTTATACATCTTTAGTCTTATCATCGTATGATATTTCATATTATTTAGCACTTTAATTATGTTTGTAATTTGTTGTTCTACATTATCTATGATCAATATTTCGTTTAAATATCATGGATTTCTGCCAGATATTGGATGATGTATTACATTGATTCTTTGTATTAAGTTTCTTTTATTATAAGTGTTCATCATTATAAGATCACTGTATCTATATATTTATCAGTTTATTGTTATATTCTTGTTCCAAAACACCTTTGAGTTTGTTCTGGGAGTGTTAGCACCATTCTATTACAGGTTTTCCTCATAGGAAGGATAGCTAGGAGCTTGAATTGAGCAGGGACATAAACTCATTCTAATTGATTAATTACTTGTTAGTTTACTCACAATTTTGTTTAGACTATATATCAATGAAATAAGAATAGCTTAAATTAGCTTTGACTGTTTATTTATTCTTATTTCAATTGTGTTTGATTAGTATTCTTTAGTTCTTTAGATTTTAAATATTAAACATAAAACATAAAATGTATGTGCTTTCTTTATCTACTTTATAAACACTTTCAAAAACATTTATTTCACAAGATATCCTGTAAATCTTGCAAGTTGTATATACATTGTTCATAATCATATGCACATATCCATATTTCTATTTTGACGTTCATAAAGTATTAAATTTATATCTTTAGTATCATATCTTCATAGATTAATTTCATTATTCTTAGGACTTTAGTTGTCCAACGGATCCATTAAATGCCTCAGGTCATTTCATTCCAAACGGCTTGGGTTATTTAGACAAACCCTGCCCGGATTAAACTTCCTAGGTGACGGTGTGTCAATTACGCCCGTCAAAAAATGGTGTTAGAAGGAGGACCTGAATCAAATTGATGGCACATGGAGGTCACAAGACTCCTTCCCCACACACTTGCACTCATGTCGTAATGCGTAGTAGCTCAGACAATCACGTTACATTTGAAACAACAACTGCCTCAAACGATAACCTTGATATTCCCATTGAACCAGTGACACTAGTTCCTCAAGGGGTTGAAGTCCAAGAAATTGTTCATCAGTCACTCATAAGAACTCATAGTGCCCTAGCCCGTATTAGACAACTTTCCAGGACACTTAATCAACCCCTTGATTTCAAGGATATTCAAGAACATCTTCAAGGCACTGGTCTTTCTGAAAACCCTTTAAGTGATAATACTACCAATCCTATTGAAACACTTATCCTTGGAGCCAGTGGATCTCATATTCCACCTTCCCCACCTAGTTCATCTCCATGCTCTTTAGGAGGACAGTCTTCAGATGAAGGCAATTCTTCATCAGAACCATCTCATCCTTCAACACAACCAACTCCCATGGCAAACAAAAACAATCTTTCCAAACCTTGCCTTGATCAAGATGTTGTGGCTGTACCTGGACCCCAACACCCATTACCAAAAAATCCGAAGAAATGGCTGCCTAAATTTGATCCATATTCAAAACAATCCGCTGAGGATCACATAAAAATAGTTATGTTGGCCATTAGACTCCAGAGTGTTGAAAACAAGGATGTAGTATGCAGATTATTTCCTTACACTTTTGAGGGAAATGCCTCCACATGGTATTTTTCTCAACAACCTCAGACCATCATTTCTTGGGACAAGTTTGAAACTTGTTTTCTTGAAAAAATTGGAGATGATAAATCCCTGGAAGTCTTGGTTATGGAACTCTCGAGCTTAAAAATGAACCCTAAGGAAAATGTGAAGGACTTTAATCAAATATTTCTTGACGTTAAAGAACAAAATCCCTACAGATTCGATGCCCACGGAAAGTTTAATTGTTGCATATTATGCTAAAGCCTTGCACAATAACATAGCCATAAGGGTCAAAAGGTCTAAAAAGAACACATTGTTAGAAGCCTTTGAGGAGGCAAGTCAAATTGAGAATGATATACTGAGCTTAAAATACAATCCTAGTATTGAAGCTGAAACGACCTCATCTTCTAAGAAGAAAATGGAATTTTTCACTAGCCACCTCAACTTAAAAATCAGCAAGAAACTTTAGACTTAGAAAGCTTGTAGAAAGATTTCCAAAAACTGTCCAATCAGGTTGTCGACTTGAAAATATCAGCCAAGGAGGCATCCACAAGAAAAGGAAATTTCAAACCTCCTTTCAGAAATCCTTTCCCTCCTAACTGGCCAAACCCGACCACAAAAGGTATGAATTTTGAAATTTTACAGTATGTTTTGCAAACCATGTTAGAAGCACATGATAATTCTTCTTCTGTTCCTCCTGAAAATTCTGACGATGCAGTTGTGGAAGAGGTGCCAGAAGAGGAGGATTCATCTCCTCCTGTTTTTGGTCCCTTGTCAGACAGTATCGTCCAAGAAAATTTTGAAACTGTCCACCCTTACAACACAAGAATAAAAACGCAAAACAAACCCCCTTCTGAAGTAAGTAAAAATGTGTTTCTGAAATATTCAAAGAAAACTGAAATCAAACACAGATTGGTAGCCCCAGTTTTAGAATACGATTTAATTGAAGATATGAAAAAATTGAAGGCTAATATTTATGTTTTTGAACTGCTGAAATTTCCCCTTATTTTACAGAAAATGCTTCAAAGCATCGTTGAAAACAATAAAAATAATGATTCTAGCAACAAAAAATCAGTAGAAATTGATTCAAATGCAGCTAAAAATGTCACAACTAAAATGACATATGAACCTCTAGATAAAAGGGACTTGACAGAAAAAAACTATAGAAAATGTAGATAAAACTGTTTTAGGGACAACAACAAAAAATCAATAGAATTCTATTGTTAACACTCAGAAAAATGTCTCGCCTTTTTTTGTTAACCTTTGAAATTTTTAATATGAATGTACATAATCTGTATGCCAAAAACTTAATGAAGAAGTTAAACCTTTTGATATCAAATTCATTCAGCTAGATCGAAAAAACGTTAAATTAATTGGTGAGCTTAAGAATGCATTGATTAGACTATCATCCAATCCTAAAGTTCATCAGATAATTGATATTATCATTGTTGATATTCCTGAAGTTTATGGTATGTTTTTAAGAAGGGATTGGTTAGAACAGTTGCACGGTTACTTTGCCACAGATTGGTCTCACTTGTGGATTCTTGAGAATGAACAACCCAAAAAAATTAGGATAAGCAGAGAACGTTATCTTAAGCATACTGTAACAGATCTGAATGATACAAATGAGCCTTTCATTACATCTACAAATTCATTTGAAACATAGAGAATGAATACCTTCTTTGGTAATTTCATGACCAAAATTTCTTCTATCATTGATCCTGGGCAACAATCTGAAGTTATAACCCATACTCAGACACCAGCTTTGCCAAGTATGCCAAATACTATGACGATGCACGGATCTGGTCCTTATACTTTGACTATTCAAAATCCAAAGAAGGAGTAGGTGTTGGTTGTGTACTCATCAATCCTACAGGTAATAAGACTTTTATTACTTGTTGGTTATAGTTCGAGTGTAATAATAACACAACCAATTATGAAGCACTTCTACAAGGACTTAGGAAAGCATTGGATATGGACATGCAAAACTTGATAGTATTTGGTCATTCATAAATCGTGGTTAAGCAGGTAAGAAACTCCATACATTTCTTATCACCACATCTGAAAAGCTACCAAACTGAGGTATGGAGTTTGATGCATAAATTTTCAGCATTTAACATAAATTCCATTCCTAGATTGAGTAACCCAGAAGCTGATTTATTGGCCAATGTTGATTCTAAATTGTTTCCCGCTGAAGGTTTATCTTCTAAAGCATTTTCAATTGAATTGTTGTCCAGGAAGTCAATCCTGGATAACATCATAAATTGGAGAGTATTCGATGATGACCAACAGATCATCAACGTTCTGCATATGGAAGACACCTTCCAAGGTGCAGTCATTAATGAAGTCACTCATGATGAGAACCTCTGAAACTTCATGGTAATATCTGATCCTTGATCTCCTAAATCGACATCTGAGCTGGTAAACTCTATCCCCAGATCTACTATAATATTAGAGAAATACTATGACTTGCATGATAAATTTAGAGGGGCAGTAAATTGTAAAACTAACAATTCCTCCTTGATTTATGAAATGGTTAATTTAGGAACAAGGGATAATCCTCAAAATATTAATATGGGAAAGGGTGTTCCGAGCAAGAAAAATCTTCTTTTATTAAATTATTTAAGGAATTTAAAGACGTTTTTTCTTGGACATATGATGACTTGAAAACATTTGACCCCAACATCATACAACATGTAATCCCTATAAAACCCCAGACTCAACCTTTTCGATAGAAATTGAGGAAGATGCATCCTAAATTGGAACCCACTATTAAAAAGGAAATAAGCAAATTACTAACTACAAATATAGTTTTCCCAGTTCGACAGATGCAATGGGTGTCTAATTTAGTCCCTGTAAGGAAGAAAAGTGGTGAAATTTGACTATGTGTTGATTTTTGGAACTTAAAATGAGTGTTTGATAAAGAAAACTACCTTGTTCCTCCAATGGAACAAATTCTACAGTAGGTGTCTAACTTCGAAAGAATATCTCTGTTAGATGGTTTTTTGGGATACAACCAGGTCCTTATGTCTGCTTCGAACCGGCTTAAAACCACGTTTCGCACCCCATGGGGCACTTATGCCTACAAGAAAATGGCTTTCAGACTGATAAACGCCGGTGCCACTTTCAAGAGAGCAATGCATATTTCTTTCTGTGGCCTCATAAACCAGTTAGTCATGGTCTATATTGATGATGTCAAAGTCTTTTCTAAAAACAAGAATGATCATTTGTCTCACCTTAGGGTTGTCCTAGAACGATGTTGCAAGTTCGACATAGCTCTCAACCCTAAGAAATCAGTTTTTGTAGTAGATCAAGGAAAAATGCTTGGGTTTATAATGTCTAAGGATGGAATGATTATTGACCCTAAAAGGACCCAAGTTGTTGCTAAACTCTCCCCTCTTTCTTCATGTAGTCCTTTTTGGGCAAGATTAATTTCGTCAAAAGGTTTGTCCCAATTAAAAGGGATGTTTTGTACCATTGGGGACCGCAAGAAATTCAGGCTTCTGACTCAATTAGAAAATCAATAATAGAAGCCCCTTCCTTGATGAGTCCCGACTTTTCTCAGGATTTCACTCTTTACACCTTTTCTTCTGACAGATCTTATACTTTCGTACTTACCGAGAAAAATGTTGAAAGCAATGAGATACCCATTGCCTTCATGAGCTCATCTTTCAAAGGAGTAGAGCTTAACTACCCAGCAGTAGATCAACAGGCATATTCCATTTTCAAAGCAATGAAACATTTCCGGTCTTACTTGTTGAAATCCAGAACCAAGGTTATTGTTCGTTACCCAAATGTGAGAAACCTGTTAGTACAAAAAGAGATGGGTGAGAAAAGGGAAAATTGGATGACATCACTACAAGAATATGACCTTGAAATAACCCCTACACAAATTGTTAGAGGTCAATGCCTTTGTAAACTAGTGGCTGATTCAGTTGAAGAACAAGAAAATCAAATAAACACCTCAACTGTGAATCAACATAACGAAAAATAGATCATCTGTGCACAAGTTACTGCCAATTCTTGGTATGAGAACATTAAATTTTATTTAACACATGGATTTGATCCCCGCAATCTTGATCCTAAAAACATAAGAGCACTTAGGCTCAAATCTGCATCTTTCCAGTTAATAAATGATGTTGTATTTCGAAAGAACTTTGATGGTGTTCTTTTGCGTTGTTTAGAAAATGAAGAGTCAGAAAAAGTGTTATCTGAACTTCATGTAGGTAAAGCCGATGGTCACGTTGGTGGAGATACCACTGCCCACAAAGTGCTAAGAGCTAGGTACTATTGGGCTACCCTATTTAAATATGCCCATATGTTGTGCCGCAAATGCATAATATGCCAAAAGGCTATAGGACGGGTGACAAAGGCAACCTTCCCTTTGCAGCCTATTACTGTAGATACACCTTTTCAGAAATGGGGCCTAGACATCATAGGACCAATAAATCCCTATTCTTCACAGTAGCACAAGTATATCCTTACAACAAAAGACTATTCTACGAGATGGTCCAAAGTTGTACCCTTAAAAGTGGTAAACACAAATAAGGTATTATCTTTTCTGAAATCTCATATCATCACTCGATTTGACATTCCCGAATGTCTGGTCTTTGATAATGCTTCTTACTTTTCATCCCTTGATATGAACATCTTTGCCCTAGAAAAAGGGATTAAAATGAATTATTCTACAAACTACTTCCCTCAAGGAAATGGCTTAGCAGAATCAATAAATAAAAATTTAATGAAGATTATTAAAAGGATAGTTTCAAAAAATCACAAGAACTGACACAATGCAGTGTATAATGCACTTTGGGCTGATAGGGTAACACTAAAAGATTCTGTTGGTAATTCCCCTTTCTTCCTCGTTTATAGAATAGAATACATTATCCCCCCTCATGTATTACTCCCATCTCTGCAATTGTTGCAGAAAGTTCAAGAAGAGGAATGCCCTCCTCTAGAAAATCGAATAAATGCCTTATTAAAACTAGAATAGGTGAGAACATAGGAAAAGAAAAAATTGGATCAACACCAACAAATTGTAAAAAGCTGGTTTGATTCAAATTCATNGCAGAAAGTTCAAGAAGAGGAATGCCCTCCTCTAGAAAATCGAATAAATGCCTTATTAAAACTAGAATAGGTGAGAACATAGGAAAAGAAAAAATTGGATCAACACCAACAAATTGTAAAAAGCTGGTTTGATTCAAATTCATCTTCAAACAAGAATTTTCGTGTCATAGATTTGGTTCTCAAGTGGGATAAATCCCATGAGGGGAAGGGGGAACATACCAAGTTCCAAAACCTGTGGTTGGGACCATTTGTAAATTCTGAAAAATTGGGTCCCAACTCTTTTCGTCTGCATAATTTGGAGGGACAACCATACACTTTCCCAGTGAATGGATAGCCCCTCAAGAGGTATTTCACTTGATGATTTATGTTCCACTCTTTTGTAAATATTTTTTATGTTTTCTTTTTCTGTTTTTATTTTGGTTCTCTTCATTTTTCTTGATTATGATTTGTTTTCCGAATAATTATGACTAAGCCACCATTACATTTGTGGAAGGGAATCATAATTCTCATTCAATAGAAGCGGTTTCTAACTTCCCAAGCACTTGAGCAGTAAATGATAAAATTAGATCAACATAAGTAAGTTTTTGTTCCAATCAATGTTTCTAGTTTCTCCTTGAAATTACAAGTAAATGTGATTATTACTAATAAACTTCTAACGATGTCCCTATTATAAGGAAAACAACTCAACTGTACCTTCCCATCCTCGAGATAGTTTCCTAAAAGAAATATAAGTGTCCAAAGTGTGATGAAGGTCATCGAAAAAGGAGAATGATTTTAAAAATGATCAAAAATTTTATGCCAAACTATGAGATTTTTCAGTATCACCCCGCCCTCTTGTATATTATTAACTTCTGAAAATTATAAACAAGTTATAGAGGGTTGAAAACATTGTAATGTGTGGGAAGTGTATGTAAACCTGTCGAAACACTGAACAGGTCTGTTGGCAGCGGGTAAATGCATGCATGATACTAAGGCAACTTCGTCAGGGTACTGAACAGACTTGCTGGCAGCGAAGCAATGTCAGGTTTAAGAATATCCTCAAGTATGTATTTCAATTTTATCAAAGTGAAAATATGTCCCATATCATGAATGGATGACTCTTAGGTAGGATAAAGGTACTAGAGTGGGTTAAATGACATCTTTGCCGAAGTTATGGACGCCTGTTGGAAGAAGTGGCCTTGTCAACGGTATCAAATTCAACTGCATAAACATTGCTACACTTGTAATATAAGTAAGATGTCGGATTACATTTTTATTTTTTTTGAACATAATTACATCTAATGCTAAACTGCGTTATTTTCTGAGTTATGATCAGAATGCTTAACCTGTTGTTAACTGTTTCTAAATATTCATTTCATCTAACCCACCCTGACATGAATTTTCTAGTGATGCAGAGATATCTGCTTCGCCCAGTATGTCACCATTGTTGGTAGCCACCAATAATTTTTTGATTCTTATCACAACCAAGGTTCCCATAAAGAGCTTATATCTTTCTGTAGCTGTCGTCACCTTCCATTTGTAAATATTTATGTTTCTGAGTTTCGAGACAATGATTAGGTTAAGCTTATCTAATTGAGTTTTTTCATTTGCATTTTCGTTTGTTTTGTTTTAGATTCATGACTGTAAGCATGAATTTAAGTAGAAAACTTGGGCTTGGTTTCATATATTTTACCTTAGAAATGTCGCTTTGAAGGCACCCATATATGGTTAAAAATCCAGTCTTATGAACTTATTGATTAATACACTATCAAAATCTTTGTGTATTATGGGTATCATGACTTCATTGGTTCTATAGTTAATCGTTGAATTAATTTGTGAAATGATCGAATGCATTAAAACGTTGGTTTAACATTTGATATGGTTTTCATAAACTCAACAATTGTATCAATATTCATGTAAATTGGTATATGTGTGTTGTACCTACGTTTTCAATTCACCTTGTTGGCCTGAATATTAATGAGATCATTCATTATGCAAATGGGGTTTTGTACTCTGGAGGGTTTGGCACTCATCATGAGAAATGGTTCGTAGTTTTATGAGCCCTCTGGTTTTCATTTTCCCTAACTCTTCTTTCCAAGTTATGAAAGTCCCCAAACTTTTCATTTTTCATGCCATTACAGTTCGCACAGACTTTTCTCTACTCCTCATCTTCTGGAAACCCAAACCTATCCCTTGTGATATTTGTTGTATCCTTTTCACAGTGGAAATGACACTTTAGTTCGTATCGAGCTGAACGGTTTCCAAGCTCTTCTATCCCATGATGACACCATAGATGACCTAAAGGCTCATGGTTGGTATGTGTTCCTCAAGAAGTTCAAAGGCTACAACCTCCCGATTGCACAGACTTTTGCATAGACTTTTGATAGTTTTAGGGCCAAGGTCAAGGATGTACAATTAGAAATAACATAGGATTTCATAAGAAGGGCGAAATGACTTCCATTGAAAGAAGAAAAGTGTTTTAAGAATGATAAAATGGCTGATGTTCCATGGAGTTTATCATGGATTCCCGCAAATCCACTTGATGTCCAAAAGGTATTCCCATTTCTTTTCTGAAACCTAGATGGCACAGTCTCATTTTAATTTTGAAATAGTTTGTCACTTGTGAATGTCGATATGGGTTGGTTTTTTTGTATCACATTTGGTTTCTTATGATTTTCATAGGGTTTGAGTTGAATATGCATTTCTACCTCTTAATGAGCCTTTACAAAATGTCTAAGCGCTATAAGCGACATAGCATGAATTCTTTGTCGAGTCTGTTTCATCACGGGCTCGTTAAGATACTGTTGGTTTCTCACCTGTCGCAAATTGGTGATAATTGGGAGGGTTTCCTGAGCCGAAATGGCTTCACCCAGGTTGACAATACAGTCATCCCTCATTTAATTGTAAACCCCAATTTGGACATACCAGTGACCGAAGGTGAGGCTTTATATTCACTTGATAGCTCCAAATTTAATGAACCAACATCTATTGTTGATGAAACCCCTGTGGATAAGAAATTGTCATGTATGTTTTCATCTAGAATATATTTGGAATAGGTAATTGATGAATTAAAAGGGAAAGATCACCCTGTTCCTATGAACAAATCTAATTTGAACAATAATAAGAAACCCGTTGTGAAGAAATTATGCAAGGGAAAGAACCAACACAACTCGGATTTAAATTTTATGAATAAGAATGTTGGTCGATTGATTTCTAGGAACCTAAGAAATCGAAAGAGTGATCATATGAGCTTGATCTCTATGATCGAGATCGATGATCAGTGTTCATATCGAGAGATAAATGATTTCTTGGCTCGTGAAGACCCAGAAAATCAGTGTCCCAGGAAAGAGGTTGTTACCTAGGTTGAAAAGTACGAATTCATGTATAAATTACCCCCGTGTCTCAGAGGCAAAGAAGGTTTTGTGGGAAATGGTCATGACCTGGAACAAGCCACGGGGATACATGAAGCACCGTCGCCGACTGTATTCCACATCAGTCTAAAATTACCACAATGCACTGTGGCGGTTTCTTAGACTAGATAGAGCATTATTATAGAGATATTTCTCTCTTGCAGGCTCAATTTAAATGCTTGGTTGCTTAGAATGCTCTATTGGAATAAGAGAACCTTGACTTGAAGGCACACACAGAGAGGGAAAACAAAATATTCAAAAGGGTTGGGAATATAATGAATAAAAACACAACCTGTTTCAAATCCATTATAAATTACGAACTGTCAGATCCTTCTTTTGCTAATTTCTAATTGTAAAATGATTTTGTTTTGATTTTATTCCATTTTGTTATGAAAATTCAAAATAGGGATATTTAATTTGATTTCTTTTGCTAATAATAAGACTAGATACAAAATCTATGATTATGTAGCTAGTCTCTTTTGAATAATAATTAGTATTTTTATCTGAATATCAAATTGGTTTTGCTATCTACAATAAATGAATGATTATGATGTTGAGTGCATGGAGAAAATACCTTGAATCATACGCTCAATTATTCAATAGTTTATGCCTTTTTATGTTTATAAAACTTTGGTTTATTGGTTTCTAGTTTCACTATTTTTGTAATGTTATCTAATTTTTGTGGATTCAACTCTACCTTGTATGATAAGAGCATCTGAATCCTGAACTAGTTTAAATAATGGTCACTCTTAGTAGTGAGGACATATTTGTTTTTTGACACATTATGGACATATGACTTTCAAAACTGATATGGAGAATTTGTTCACTCCTTGGATTTAGACCAGCGTGGCGCTTACCCATTATGTTTTGCCTTTATCTTATAAAATGTTAATACATTTATACAACTTTAGTCTTATCATCATATGATATTTCATATTATTTAGCACTTTAATTATGTTTGTAATTTGTTGTTCTACATTATATCTCTGATCAATATTTAATTTAAATATCATGGATTTATGTTGGATATTGGATGATGTATTACATGAATGCTTTGTATTAAGTTTCTTTTATTATAAGTGTTCATCATTATAAGATCACCAGATCTGTATATTTATCGGTTTACTATTATATTATTGTTCCAAAACACCTTTGAGTTTGTTCTGGGAGTGTTAGCACCATTCTATTACAAGTTTTCCTCATAGGAAGGACAACTAGGAGCTTGAATTGCGCAAGGACATGAACTCATTTTAATTGATTAATTACAAGTTAGTCTACTCGCAATGTTTTTTAGACAATTTATTAATGAAATAAGAATAGCTTAAATTAGCTTTGACTGTTTATTTATTCTTATTTCAATTGTGTTTGATTAGTGTTCTTTAGTTCTTTAGATTTTAAATATTAAACAAAAAACATAAAATGTATGTGCTTTTTTTATCTGCTTTATAAACACTTTCAAAAACATTTATTTTGCAAGATATCATGTAAATGTTGCAAGTTGTATATACATTGTTCATAATCATATGCACATATCCATATTTCTATTTTGACGTTCATAAAGTATTAAATTTATATCTTTAGTATCATAGCTTCATAGATTACTTTCATTATTGTTAGGACTTTAGTTGGCCAACAAAACCATTAAACCCGTTAGGTCATTTCATTCCAAACGGCTTGGGTTATTTAGACAACCACGGTCCGGATTTGACCTCCCAGTTGACGGTGTGTCAATTACGCCCGTCAACAGAGTCTGTAACTACATCTAGAGGACAACAAACATACAAAATTTGAAAAGAAAGAGTGAGGTATTCTAGTATTGCATTGTTACTATGATGAAGCCTTTAAAAACTAAAAGAGCCAATATATATATATATATATATATATATATATATATATATATATATATATATATATATTACAAATTCAAAATGTAGACAAGCAAAAAGAAATTACTAGATCCAATAATATTTTCTTGTCTATTCATTTTAATGGGAGATAATATTTGCTTGTCTATTCATTTTAATGGGAGATGTCCTTGAGATTTCCACTTATTAAAGACAATATTTTCGAACCTCTCTAATCGGTTGTGACTTTTGAAAGAATAATTAATGTCTATTAGGAAGGGCAGAAGGTACTGGGGATGGAGGGGTGCGACAAATGCTTTTAAACTTTTCTGAAACTGGAAAGGCATCAACCCGCCAAACTTTGAAAACTTGACTAAGTATGGAAAGGTAGGTCGGATAGACAAACTCATCGTAGTCAGAGGCATGTTTGTGAGGTCGAGGAGTGTGGGGTCGAACTGTAGAGCATGTAATTTCTGGGTGCAATATGTATACACCGAACACGAGCTACCATAGTTCGATAGAACCTATCTGTGAATCCACATTCATAAAATTGGCTAAGTATGCAACCAACGACGGTCGGTCGGAATTGTGATGTGAATATATAGATGGAGATAACAATTTGTCAGTTCGCGACACCAGGAACCCGCGAGCACAAAAACATGAGAAAGTATAGAACCATAAACGCATAATAGAGTGGAAGAACAAAAGGTCAAAAAAGGGAAAGTTTACAAGAGGAAAAAAAAGGGAGAGAACAACTATATCACTCAGACAACAAAACTTACTCTCATAAATATGAAACCATAGTAAGACATAAACCATGGAAAAAGCATCACCAGCTATGAAATATAGTTGGAGGACAACGAACTCTGGTTGAAGGCGCAAGAGATGCAATTCACATCAACTCCAAAATTTTGTATGTTATTTCATCTTAATAGTATTTTATGTGGAGTCAACTGAAAAACAATGTAACAACATATCCAACTACGGATGCAACACCCCAACATTGCAAACCTTAGGAAAATAAGAGAAAGAAGTAAATAACAACCCAGTTAAGAAGCACCAGAAGGCCCAACTACAGCCATAGGACCCGAACCCTGCGAAGTCGAATCAAACAACAATAAACAACATCCAACGAACAAAGAAGCAAGCAACAACCAGTCCTCCAGGAATGTCGCAGTTCCAATCACGGTTGCAGAACCCCGAACCTGCAAACTGCAACAAGACAAACTTGCAAATAAGAACAACAATAATAGGAAAATAAGAAATCAGTGGAGATGCAAGAAGAAAGCATGAACCAATGAACCAACAATGTCGCTGAAGCACAATATTTCCCAAATTGACTGCAGAGAACATTGCATATAAAATAAAAGAAACCAAAGAAAATGTATTGTAACAAGCCTGCTGAGTAAACATTCAACGGTGCCAAGACTGTTAGGTAAACTCGACTAATTATGGAAGGTAGGTCGGATAGACAAACTCATCATAGGAAGAGGCACGGTTGCGAGTTCGAGGAGTGTAAGGTCGAATTGTAGAGCATGAAATTTCTGGGTGAAAAATGTATACACCGAACACGAGCTACCATAGTTCGATAGCACCTATCCGCGAAGCCGTGTTCATAAAATTGGATAAGTATGCAACCAACAGCGGTTGGTCGGAATCATGATGTGAATATATATATGGAGATAACAATTTGTTAGTTTTCCACACCGGGAACCCGTGAGCACAGAAACATGAGAAAGTATAGAAACAAAAACGCATAATAGAGCGGAAGAGCAAAAGGTAAAAAATGGGAAAGTTTACAAGAGGAAAAAAAAAGGGAGAGAACAACTATATCGCGCAAACAACAAGACTTACTCTCATAACTATGAAACCATAGTAAGACATAAACCATGGAAAAAACATCGCCAACTATGAAATATAGTTGGAGGCCGATGAACTCTGGTTGAAGGCACAAGAAATGCAATTTACATCGATTGAAAAATTTTGTATGTTATTTTATCTTAATAGTATTTGATGGGGAGTCAATTGCAGAACAATGTAACAACAGATCCAACTACAGATGCAGCACCCCAACATTGCAAACCTTAGGCAAACAAGAGCAAGCAGCAAATAACAACCCATTTAAGAAGCACCAGAAGGCCCAATTGTAACCGTAGGACCCGAATCCTGCAAAGTCGAATCAAACAACAATAAACAACATCCAACGAATAAAGAAGCAAGCAACAACCAGTCCACTAGGAATGTCGCAGATCCAATCGCGGTTGTAGAACCCCAAACATGCAAACCTCTACAAGATGAACAATCAAACAAGAACAACAACAACAAACAAATAAGAAATCAGTGGAGATGCAAGAAGTAAGCATGAACCAGTGAGCCAACAATGACGCTGAAGCACAATATTGCCCAAATTGACTACAGAGAACATTGCATATAAAATAAAAAAACGGAAGAAAATGTATTGTAACAAGCCTGCTAAGTAAATATTCAATGGTGCTAAGACTGTTAAGTAAACATTTAAGTCTGTCAGAAAATGCTCTGTAAACATTTAATACAAAATGCAATGTGGCAGGTCTATGACGTACCAAAAGAAATTTATTATATTATAATTTATGTAACAATAGTTCGAACAGTAGAGAATGTATTGAAAGGACAAACTTTGGATATGCTAGCATATCAAACATTGGGATAAATTTAGCTAGCAGAAAATGCTAAGACAAACATTCGAACTAATGCTAGCATTAATCCACCTTCAAGATATACATAGGAAAAATATATTATTCAAAAAGACTGTACACGATAAAAAAGTTTGGATATGTTAACATATAAAACATTGGGAATAGCGAAGCCGACAATAAGACCTCCAATCTGTTATCCAATCAGATCACTACATATATGGTACATTTTAGTATATAAAAATCAATGTTTTTAGTTCCCTAGCTCCAACAATAGAAATTATGCAAATATTTGTGGTCAAAGGACAAACTAATATGAAGTCAACGAATTATCGACTGCTATAGTCCCTATATGCCTATGGCGGGGACTAATAATAGAAATCCCTATAATATGGGAAATCCCTAGAAAATAGGAAATCTGTATATGATAGGGAACCCTACAAAATAGGAGGTGGGAAAGGGGAAAATAATAAGGTTAGACTATATATAACTTAGTTTTTTTTGTGTATAAAAGTAAAGAAAATGAAAAGTAAATAAAAAGGTAAAAATTAAATCAAAATTAGAAATTTGATTTTCTATTTCATTTCATTTCATTTTTTATTTTTATTTATTTGACAAAAAATACATACATGTTAATTAGGTTAGTTTATAAAAAATAATTAAAAATACAATATAAATATTTTTAAATAAAACAAATAAAATAAAAATATTTACAAAATAACCCAACAAAATAAAATTAAAATTAAAATAAATTAAAATAAAAATAAAAATCAGATAACATAAAATATATATACATAATTAAAAAAAATATTTACAAAAATTAATAAAACAAAATAGTAACAAATTAGGAAAATTTAAAGAAATTTAGCCAAGATGAGGTTCCATGCCTCCTAAGTTCGACTGGGAGAAGATGAGGGTAATGTTAGCCCTTGTATCTATCGGAAGAGAGGTCTTGGTCATTCGTCAGAGTGGGTTCATCCTTGGAAGATGGCGATCAAAGGTCTGGAGAGAGGGATTAAGGTTGGAAGGAGTGTCGATGAAGTGGGATCACCAATGATGAAGGTGGACATGTGGTGTCATAGTTGGATTATGGGATCACAATGCCCAAGTACTACAGAACAACATAGTTTCGATGAAGATAAGGTATAGGGCATCACCGTTGGAGGAATTGGTGTAGGATGGATAGAAGAACCAAGATAAATCTCGAAAATGATGAGGATAGGTGGTAGGTGCCACATCAGTGTCATGTAGGGTGACACAAGTGAGAGGAGGGCCCTGTGGGTGCCACGTGGAAATGGGGTGAGGAAAAGTGAGTGAAGACTTGGAAAGTTCAGGAATCCACAACTTTTGGTTCAGAACTGTAATTTAAGTATGGTTAAAATTGTTGGAAAAATATCAAACAACATAATCTAACTATGAGGTTTAGTTAGAAGGTAAAACTCAATAAAGAAAGGGAAGGATAAAAGGGGAAGAATATCAAAGGATTACCCCACATGCATATCACGTCTAGAGCAATTGTGAATAAAGGATATCACACTAACTTGTTCCTACAACCATGAAAAGAGATGAAATCAGTTATGTGATTAAAAGGAAATGCACCAATACATGAGAAACATAATATTTCCTTATCTTTAAGAAAACTTATTAACAAGAACTAAAAGTGAATAAAATGAGGAGGAGAGTTTTTTTGAAGGAAATCATCC